>JASVEL010003204.1:0-153212 GCA_032618575.1 Nicotiana noctiflora
GGCGATGTCGATCACCAGTTGGATGGTTTGAACCGGGAGAGACTCGGTTGTCTGGTACAGACTTAGTACAGGAGGCCTTGAATAAGGTCAAGACTATTCAGGAGAGATTGCGTTCATCTCAGTCCAAGAAGAAAACTTATGCGGATAGTAAGGTTCGAGATGTAGATTTCATGGTTGGTGAACGAGTATTGTTCCGAGTGTCGCCTATGAAGGGCGTGATGAGGTTCGGGAAGAAGGGCAAGCTCAGCCCTAGGTATATTGGTCCATTTGAGATTCTAGACAAAGTGGGAGGGGTGGCTTACAGACTAGCTTTGCCGCCTAGTTTATCAGCCGTACATCCAGTCTTTCATGTATCTATGCTTCGGAGATACCACGGCGATCCCACACATGTGTTAGACTTCAGTACTGTCCAATTGGACAATGATCTATCTTATGAGGAGGAGCCGGTGGCCATTCTAGACCGGCAGGTTCGACAGTTGAGGTCGAAGAGTTATCCTTCTGTGCGTGTTCAGTGGAGAGGTCAGCCTCCTGAGGCATCGACCTGGGAGTCCGAGTCTGATATGCGGAGCCGTTACCCACACTTGTTTCCTGACTCGGTACTTCTTTCTTTTGTCCGTTCGAGGACGAACGGTTGTTTTAGAGGTGGAGATTGTGACGACCCAAAGGGTCATCACTTATTTTATTAATAATTTCGAGCTTCTGAGGCCTTGAAAACCTCATTCTATTTTGCCTCGATTTACATGCACGATCCGAGCATGTAGCCGGAAATATTTTGTGATAGAAAATATGAATTCTATGAGAAATTTGGATAAAAATGATATTAATATTGATATGGTTGACTTCGGTCAACATTTTTGGTAAACGGATCCGGACCCGAGATTGGATGGTCCCGAAAGGTCCGTAGGAAAATATGAGACTCGGACATGCGTCCGGAGTCGAATTCTGAGGCCTAGAGCCCAAGTTATGAATTTTTCTGTGAAATTGTTTTTGATGTAATTGTTAAAGGAAAATAAATTAATTGACCTTGGTATCGGGCTCGTATTTTGGTTCCGACGCCCAGTACAAGTCTTAAATATTATATATGTGCTTTCTGCAAAGTTTGGTGACATTCGGATGTCGTTTGATATGTTTTGGACCTTGAGTTCCAAGTTTGAAAGTTTTGAAAACCAAAAGTATGAAAATCATGAACTTGAGGCTTGATTTGATGAAAACGATGTGATATTGGCGATGTGATCGCACGAACAAGTTCGTAATGTGTTTTTGAAGTTGTGTACATGTTTGGTTGGGAACCCGGGGGGCTCGGGTAAAGATTTGATAGGCCGTAGGATCAATTTCTGAATTTTTGCAGTGCTGGTTTTTCACCCACCTGTTGGCTTCGCATTTGCGAAGAATTTCTCGCAAATGCGAAGAAGGCAGGTCCATTATCGCAAATACGATGTCTGCCAGAAACCAGCCAAGTTCGCAAATGCGAACAAAGTGTCGTAAATGCGATACTGGCAGGCTTGGGCCAGAGTTCGCAATTGCGAACTTATCCTCGCAAATGTGAGGCCTTCAGTATGCTGCCTGGCTTCGCAAATGTGAAGCATTTGTTGCAATTGCGACAAAACCCAGAAGCCAGCTTGTTCGCAAATGCGAACATTATTTCGCAAATGCGAAACCCCCAGCATTTGCCTTGGCTTCGCATTTGCGAACATTTGTTTGCAAATGCGAACTTTCCATCCTTAGCTTATTTTTTAAACTCCAGAAATTGGTCGGGGTTCGCAATTGCGAACCCATGTTCGCAAATGCGAACACAGAGACCTGTAAATCACGATTTCCGGCTTCATTCTTCACATTTCACAACCCAAAAACATCTATTTGCGATTCTTCACGAACTCCCTCTTCTTCAAAGTAATTGAAAGTCACTTTTTACTTAATTATTTCAATTCCTAACATCATTAAACATGTTTTTCAATAGAAATCAAAGGTTTTCATGGTAGAATTTCTTGTTTTTGGTAGAATATAGGGTTTTTCATAAATTGGGAAATTGGACCTCGAATTGAGGTCCGATTTTGAAACAAATCATATACTTGAACTCGTGGGGGGTGGGTAACCGGATTTTGGTCCGAACCCCGAGTTCCGACCATGTGGGCCCGGGGTCAAAATTCACTATTCCGGGCAGAATGTTGTAAAAGTTGTAATTGGCCTTATGAATTAGTTTGTTGAGTAGTATTGATGATATTAAATCAATTGTGTTTAGATACGATTGGATTGGAGCCAAATTTGAAAGGAAAAGGCATTTCCACGGATTGAATTGTTCATAAACATTCGAGATAAGTGTTTGTTCTATCCTAGCTTGAGGGAATAGGATTATGTGTTATATGATCGAGTGCGGTGTATGGGCTGTGGTGACGAGCATCCATACACTAGCGTCTAGCATGACCGTGAGTCGTTGTTGATACTTGTTGTGAGATATTTTGAAGATAAATTATTGAACCCTTGTCGGGTTGTAGAATTGTTATTGTTCTTCCTTGTCGGGTCTTGTTGTGAAGATGATTATTGATTGCCCTTGTTGGGACGGTTTATGAATTACTGTTTCATTCTTTGCCCTTAACTGTGATTGTTATTTGGGTGAGGAAGAGTGATAATGCACGAAGGGTGATGCTGTGCCTTGATTTATTATTTATGCACGAAGGTTAATGTCGTGCCTTGATTTATTATTATGCACGAAGGTTAATGCCATGCCTTGATTTATTATTTATGCACGAAGGTTAATGTCGTGCCTTGTTATTGATTATGCACGAAGGTTAATGCCGTGCCATGTTTTATTGATTATGCACGAAGGATCATGCCGTGCCTTGTTATTGAACCATGTACGAAGGATCATGCCGTACTATGGATGTGAGGATGAGAGTAAAAGCACGAAGGGTGATGCCGTGCACTTTATTGCTTATTTGGTGAGGATGAGAGTAAAAGCACGAAGGGTGATGCCGTGCAACTACTTGCTATTCCTTGACTTGATATTACTTGTGTTTCCATTATACTTTGTTTTCCTTGTGAACTTATTAACTGTTGTTATTGTTGAGTTCTTTTGAGATATTCCTTATTGTGTTATTACTTGGTTATTTCGCGTTATTCTGTGGTATACATATATATTGAACTGCACAGGTTTATGTGGGTGTCTGGTCCTAGGCTTATCACTACTTCGCCGGGATAGGCCAGGCACTTACCAGCACATGGGGTCGGTTTTTGCTGATACTACACTTTTGTGCGTTTTTGCACAGGTCTAAGTTACGATCAGGAGCAACAGCAGTAAATCTTTTGCGTGGGAGTTGATCATATTTGAGACGTTTGCAGGCCCGGCGTCTCTCTCTTTACTTATGTTACTAGCTGTAGTGTCTTTGTTCCGAGACAAACAGATTATGTTATATTTCTTTCAGACTTTTATGTGTAGTATTCAGTAGTAGTTCGTGAGTTGGTGACTCCACGTCTTGGGTAGAGGAATTCAGTATGATTTTACCTTGTAACTGGTTATTTCTATTTTGATAAAGTCTTCCGCACTTATTTAATTAAAGTTATGGTTTTGTTGATAAATTAATTATGAAATATTATTAAAAATAGGATAGTATGAATACAGTGGCTTGTCTAGCTACTAAGAGTAGGCGCCATCACGATCCCGATATTGGCGGAAAATCCGGGTCGTGACAAATTCTTAAACCCTGAACCAAAGTTCTGGGTTTGTCATCCCCAGCAGAGTTGCTAGAGCTATCACACCTCCCTTTTTTCGTGTCCTAACTATTTACCACTACACCCCGGGAAGGGATATAATAATAGAAGGGAAGGAGTTTTTCCAATTAAAGGACATTCAGAAAGGGATTTATTTATTAGTATTCAGAGTCTCCACTTGGAAAAATAATGGTGTCCCACGTCACCTATTTAATCCCGAACCGAGGAAATTATAACTCTATTTAACAGTCCATGAAACTAGAAACCCGGAGAAGGTGTTAGGCACTCCCGGATTCCGTGGTTCTAGCACGGTCGCTCAATTGCCGTATTTGTTCTATCTGATTTCCTTATATGCTTCAGTTTTCAAATGTTATTAATGTTCCACTTTGTTGATTTTTAGGACTTGCAACGTCACGAAAACGCATTTCAAGTCACACCGCAACCAGTACGCCTGCGACTTTAATGCATTTCAGCTTCGCCGAAATTTTGGATTTGGGTCACATAAGATGTGCACCCATATTAGGAATGTATTTTTTATTTATAGTACCTATAATGTCTACATCTTTATTATCTTTTGGAAGGACTGCGAAATTCGCTAAATAGTCCCTCCAAGTCTAACATTTTACATTAAAATCCGTTAGAGGGCCCCGTGTATTTTTATTTTTTTCAGAACGAGGCTCATCCCTTATTTTTATGGTTCAAACCTATTCGTATACTGTGTTATCTATTTTTGTTTTTTCTTCCTAACTTATATCTGTTTTTGTGTTATATTTTAAACTATAATATTGGAGCCCAGGCCATTTATTCATTATTGGGCTTGGACTTTGGACTACTTAACAATCCATTATTGATGGTAATTGGGCTTCTAAAGCCCAATGTACTCTATTGTTTTATTTGAGAGTCCAATCATGCGGTTAATCAGACCTCGGCCTATATTTATGATTAGGCCCGGAATGCATGAATAGAATTTAACAAACTAACAGTTTCAGAACAGGATTTAAACAAATGTTTTCAATTGAGAAAGAGAACCAATAAAATCGTATTATTTCAAAAGATACCAAATTACATTTTAATCGCTACTAATTTCGACATCTAACAACCAGCTAAGAACTCTAACCTAACAATTTGTATTAGCGTTATTATGCTATACAACAGATTCTGATATTAAGTAGTTATTATGATTCATATTGCAGAACTTATTTTATCATTTTATTTTAAAACTAAGTGGGAAATAGTGTTGTAATATTATCTAAACATGCATGAGTTATGAATAATCACAAAAATCTTAAAACAAATCTGTATTTAGATTATTTTGAATAAAACTAGGCGATGATACTTATTGAAACTTGAACTACTTATCCCCTATATTGAACCAGATTCAGAATTTGATTAGCATGAGTAATTAGATATAAGTTCGTAGGTCCAATTTCAGAATGGTATTATTATTTACTTACGTGTATTAACTTTATTTTAACCTAATTTTTAGTTTCGAATTAGATAATAAGCTATAGCTAACTACGTTTATCTACTACATTAACTATTCTACTCTAATCTGATCAAATTTATGCAGTTGTTAATTATTACAACCATTTCTAATGAATTACATGAATTCTAAATATCTACAGCTATGATAAAAATGGAAATACAAGTACAAATGGAAATTATCACGCATTTCATTCCTTTAAAACACTTCAATTACATCCTTGAAAGGTAGTAGTGTACCTGATCAAATTAAGATAAACAATAAGTTCTAGGGAGTAAAGGATGAAGAGAATCAACAATAGACAGCATTCAAGTATCAACAACAATGAAGGCAGATTAACACATCAACAAGTGAATTTCAAAGTAGAAAACCCAGTGAATTCAACCAAACAGATGAATAACAACGAACAGAAGCCCAAAATATCGCTTGAACCAGCAGCAATGAAATAGTAACAGTGTTTCAGTGTACTTCTTTTTCAATTATCTAAGATCGAACCCAAATTTCTGAACTGTGGAAGCTTTAATTGCCAATCAATGTCTAACCCAAAAATTTTGAAGATTTGGAACCCCTTTTTCAAGTTTATAGAAGCCTATTTATAGAGGCTTTTTGGGGGGAATTTCAAATAAGTTAATTGTATTTCCCTCCCCTTATTCTTTTCAATTAATTACAGAATAGTCCATTAAAAATGTATCGAACTGCCCTAAGACCCCTGCTAGAAGGTTCTGGGCAGTTCTATTAGGTTATATTAGGCAGGTTTTACCTAATTGACCCCACTTGATAAGGTTTATTACACAAATGCCTTTTAGCTCTATGTCACGACCCCAATCCCGGCCGTGATGGCGCCCAACACAACTGCTAGGCAAGCCCGACCATTTACACTCTCATTTCGAGCATGAAGCTCAAATCAATTTCCTAAATATTATTATCAAACAATAAAGCTAAACTGAATAATCACCCAAAGATATAGGGTCACGAGTCTAGAGCCTCTAAACAAAATCGGATAGCAATATCTGAACAAATTGTTCAAGTCTGAATAATGTATATATAAAGGAAAACTAGAATAAAAAGAGAAGCCAGGTCCTGCGAACGCCGGCAGCTACCTCAGCAACTCGATAAATATTGATAAAAGCTGGAGTGTTCGGCTATCCCACATGTGTACCTGAATCTGCACATAAAGGTACAGGGAGTAGAGGTGAGTAATAAATACTCAGTGAGTAATAAATATAAATCAATAGTTAAAAGTAAGAAATCCACAGAATACCACAGAGTAAAGCTAAACTACAGTCTGATTCCTCCTACGAACTAGCAACAATAGTACATTACAATTATCACAGATAATTCACAAACAAGGATGCAACGCAATGCACATAACCGCTACGGCGTGTAGCCCGATCAATTTAACGTCGACGGCGCTTACTGGGGGTGTGTACAGACTACGGAGGGGCTCCTACAGCCCAAGCACAATAATACTGCAACGTGCAGCCCGATCCTCATATCATCTACTGTGGCGTGCAGCCCAATCCACATATCATCTGCTGTGGCATGCAACCCGATCCATCCTCAGTCCAAAACATTCATATAGGCCGCATAACAGTTCAGATTATTTAATTCTAGGTTCCAGTTCATTAATTATGAAAATACTTAAATTCTTATTTAATTTTTCCAAGAACAGGTGACTTAGCATTTCAACATGGTGATATCAAACCAGGACTGAGATCAGTGATTAAGCAAATAGAGCTATCACATATATAACTATCCCCTAGGGATACTACAGGTCGGCACAAGGCCCCAAACATGGCTTACAGCCCACAAATATATCAAACACAGTGTGTTTCAACCACATACATCATGTTATTCTTATTCGGGGTGGACTAAGTCTCAATCCCCAGTTACAAACAATCCCGCACCTGCCACGGGGGGTGAGCCACCCCCTACTAACGTCACAATGTGCTAAGTCGGGGTCTCGAACCCTCAGGCTACCATATACACAAACTACTCACCTCTAGCCAGCCGTGGACTCGTCCGCAATGCCTTTTCCTTTTGAATTCGCCGCCTCGTGCATAGAATCTAGTCAAACCACAACAGTTATATCAAATACGGGTCAAAGAAACATAACCCAATTCAATTTACACGAAATACACAATAATGCACCAAGTTGGTAATACCCGGACCTCGGGCCCGCTTCTCGACAAATTCTAAAATTCACACCAATAGATTCCTCGTCTCGCCACGAGTCCGTGCATATAAAATTTATCGAAATTGGAGTTCGAATGGCCTTTCAAAAGTCAAAATCTCGTTTTCATAATCTAGGCCCTAATTATTCACAATTTCTACCCAAATTCATGAAGTTTGATGTTAATTCTATCATATAATTGTGTTTTTGAGTCAAGAAACTTACCTCCGATGTTACCCTATTGATTCCTCTCTTCACAGCACCCAAAGCCCTCTCTAAACGAAGTGAAATTAGTGAAATAATGATTAGGGTCGCGTCTGGTTTTTCATTAACCTGTTTCTGCACAATCGACGATTTCTATGCAATCGCAGGCCCACTATTACGATCACATAGAGCAAGTTTTCCAGGCCTCGGTTTTTCTTCTCTGCGATCGCATAGCTTCGCGTTTTTACCCTTCACGATCGCACTCGAGCTTACGCGATCGCACTGCACAGATTCAGTAGCCTATGCAATCGCAATGCCCTTCACACGATCGCATAGTGTAAATTCTTTGCTCCTTCAGACACTTCTATGCGATCACAATCCTGTCTATGCGATCGCATAGAACAACAGCTGACTGCAATTTTCTGCTGCAATTTTATGATCAAAACTTGCCCGTTGGCCATCCGAGATGATCCCGAGACCCCCGGGACCTCAACCAAAGCCACCAACCTACTCCAAAACAGGATACAAACTTGTTCCAATCATAAAAACACACCCTTAAACACGAAAACCATCAAATCAAGGTGAATTCAAGCCTAAGTTTCAACTAGAACTTCCGAAAACAACATCCAATCAAAAACCCGACCAAACGACGTCCGAATGACCTAAATATTTGCAGACATATCCAAAATCACCTAACGGAGCTACTGCACTTGTCTGAATTCCATTTCCGACTCCCGATTCAAAATCTCACCTACCGTTCGGATTTCGCCAAAACTGAACCTTAGCCAATTCAAGCCTAAAACTACACCGGACCTCCGAATTCGATTCTGATTGCTCTCCTAAGTCATAAATGATCCCCCAAAACTAGTCGAATCATCAAATTTCCATTTCGAGCTGTCTAACTCATCGGTCAATATTCAGTTGACTTTTCCAACTTGTTCTTCTCATAAAGAGATTTATGGCCTTATTTCTATCTACATTCCCTCCGATTTGCTTCTAACTTTCCCAACACATATAAATTAGCATATTCAAGTATTAAATGAAGAAAACGGCGCAATAACTCCCGTAACGACGGGTCAGGTCGTTACATTCTACCAATTATACCCTTTATTACCTAAGTAATTTCAAAAAAACCACACACTAAAGTCATTTTTATCCTTATAGGCTCTATTTAATCCACAATAATGCCATTTACCCTTCCCCTTTTACCCTGTTTATTTAATTGTTATTACCCGACATGCCTTAGGTCTTGCAGAACTGGGGTATTCACTTATTTAACAAATAGCCAACCCAAGCCATGTCTTTAAGACTTAACCATTTTCAGGTTATAAACCTTTTCAATTTTAGCCACTTTTCATACAAATAGCCATTGATCAGAATTCATCTTTAATTTGCAAATATAGCCATAAATTACTTACATATATAACCTAGTCGAATCATCAGATTTCCATTCCGAGTTCATCGATCAACATTTGGTTGACTTCTTCAACCATGTGTTCACTCTCTCCGGTTAGCACTTTTCCACTCCTAGTAGTGATTTCCATGACGTGAGAGGTTGGACCACTTCCACTACCTCTTGGATTTGCAACCGTGTCACTAGGGAGTGTTCCTTTTTGCTTTGGATTTTGCTCTTTGGAGAGGTATGTCATTTGCATCTCCAATTTTTGGATGGAGGCGGTATGAGAGCCAACGACCTCGGCCATGTTCCTCATGGAAGCATCAGATTTTTCTTGATTTTGTAGCACTCTCTCAAGCATAGCTTCCAACTTTGAATCATTAAAGGACCCTTGGTTCGAATGGTGACCTTTCGGAGGAACATAGGGGTTTTCACTCCGGTTAGAAAATTTGTTGTTTTTGCTCGAATTTCTTTGGTGTGAACTACCTTGGTCATACCTCCATTGTTGGTTGCCTTGCCCTTGCGGGTTTGGCCTCCATTGATTTTGTGGTCCTTGACCTTGATAGTATTGCCTTTGATACCCTCCTTGAGGGTGGTTAATGTAATTAGCCTCTTCAAAATCTTCATTAGGGATGGGTGGCATATCCTCGACGACGTTGACCTTCTTCGTTTAATTTTCCGTGAATAGTTTGGTCAACACATTCACATTTGTGGCTAACCTTGCAATGATTTGGTCTCTCTCTTGGTTTTCCTTGATCAAATTTGTCAAAGAAGGAGACCCAGATGCTACTCCGCCAGATGTATCCTTAGAATGCCATGCTTGATTATGTTTAGCCATCTTGTCGAGGATTTGTGTTACCCTTGCAAAATATTTATCCATAAAAGACCCATCCGCCGCATTCTTCGCAATGGCTTGGTTCATGGGATCAAGACCCATGTAGAACTTCTCAAGCAAGATAGAATCAGGGAATCTGTGATTTGGCGACCTCACCAAATATAGTTTGAAGCGATCCCAAGCCTCATGTAAATTCTCCCCTTGTTGTGGCTTAAAGAAGAAGATTTTGTCTCTAAGATCGGATTTCTTGCTTTGCGGGAACCATTTTTCTAGGAATGCCCGTACAAGTTCGGGCCATGATCGGATTGAATTGGGTGGCAAGTTTTGAAGCCACCTCCTTACATTACCGGCCAATGAGTATTTGAAAACTCTCAACCTTAAAGCATCTTCCGAGACATTGGTTTGTTTGTGCATAGCACACACTCCCAAAAAATTCCTTAAATGTTGAGTTGGGTCGTCATCGGTGGAATTCCTAAAATACCCTTCCGCCTTGAGCATGAGGATCAGACTATGGTCCACCTTAAACGTTGAGGCACCAACAGCAGGGGGTACAATTGCATTTGTGTCATCGATATATTCATCGATGTCCGCAAAAGGATTTTCTTCCCCTTCATCCTCATAATCAGACATTGTATCCTATCACACCAAGCAAAACAAGCAAAGGGTGATGGAATAGAATTAGATATAAAGTAAAGCACGCACTAATGAGTAATTTCAAAACCGTATTCCTCGGCAACGGCGCCAAAATTTGATACGCTCAAATTACACTTTGATAATTAGTGTAAGGAGGCCGTTATCAAATATAGTAACCCAACAAGGTTGGGGTCGAATCCCACAGGGAATAGGTGTGAAATTATTACTGGGATTAGTGTGTTACCCGACTAGAATCTTAAATCTATTCCGTTAGTGGTAACATGATAATGTATTAAGAGTAGCAAGAGTATGAGTGAGAGTTGTTTTAGAACAATAACTAATTTGAATGCTTGATGTAGTAATTAATGAGATTAATTAAACCAAGGTTGTGTTCCCATAAATGAAGTGTAATGCTATCGGTGTTAATATGATATATTTCTAATGGTCGGTTATTGATATGCAATTGATATCTATGCAACTACCCAATATTTCCCAATAATTGAATAGTATTTCCTCTCTTGCTTTTTCCCAAAAGTCTAAGAGTTGCAATTAATAACAATCAATGGATGCCAAATAAAACCCACTTATCCTTAAGCGATTCTATTAAACGAGGTGTAAGGCCTCGAGTCTTTGTTATTTACTTCTTCCAAAATCTAACTCACTTTCCCAAGCAAAGTAAGACTTAAATGGCTTTTGTTAATGTTTGCAACCACCAGCAATAAATGAAGAATGAGAAGTAAATAAATATCAACCCACTATTATTCATATATTCAATGTTAAACATCCATTTACATAACACCCATTTAGGGTTAGTATTTAAGTTTAACCGCACATGCTAAAATACAAAATACAAAGTGTATTAAATGTCATAAATGCTTACAATGTAAGAGAATCTTCAACCAAAAGATTCCAAAAGATGAGATATTAAAGTCTTGGAATGTAGTGTAAAGAATAGTCAAGATGTTCCCACAAAAAATTCTAAAAACTATTCATAGAGGGACCAAATTCGGACAAAAATCAGACAAGTTTACCCTTCTAGGTCACATTTGCGACCGCAGATCTACCGCATAATAGATCTGTGGTACGCATCTTGAGAAGCCGCTCTGCAGATCAATATCCCTAGTTGCCAGTCTTCCATCGCATTACCATTCTGCGGTCCGCATTGTGATTATGCGACCGCAGATGGCACCACATAGTTGAACCTGCGATTGTTTCTTGTTTATTTTGCGACTGAAATGCGGTCTGCATGTTGCTTATGCGATCGCAGAATGCGCTGCATTCTTGACATGATTTTTAACTCCATACACTATTTTGCTCTGCGATTTGAGGCGCAATTATGCGGTCCGCATGTGTGATCTGCGACCGCAGAGTGGTCCGCAGATTTGCATTTGTGCAATACTTTGCCCTTTTCTTGTCTTTTTGCTTCCATTTTTGTGTCCTTGGTCTTTTCTTCCTCTTGATCTGTAAGAGTGAAAAACTACATAAGTATGGACTAAATTTTGCAATAAAACAAGCTAATATCTAAGCAATTAGTATGTAAATGTGCCAAATTTCTTCAGCATATCAGCAGCCCAATCCATCCTCAGTCCAAAACATTTATATAAGCCACACAACAGTTCAAATTATTTAATTCCAGGTTCCAGTTCATTAATTAAGAAAAATACTTAAATTCTTATTTAATTTTTCCAAGAATAGGTGACTTAGCATTTCAACATGGTGATATCAAACCAGGACTGAGATCGGTGATTAAGCAAATAGAGATATCACATATATAACTATCCCCTAGGGATACTACAGGTCGGCACAAGGCCCCGAACATGGCTTACAACCCACAAATACATCAAACACAGTGTGTTTCAACAACATATATCATGTTAATCTTATTCGGGATAGACTAAGTCTCAAATCCCCAATCACAATCAATCCCGCACCAACCACGGGATGCGAGCCACGCCCTACTAGCGTCACAATGTTCTAAGCCGGGGTATCGAACCCTCAGGCTACCATATACACAAACTACTCACCTCTAGATGGCCGTGGACTCGTCCGCGATTCCTTTTCCCTTTGAATTCGCCGCATCGTGCATAGAATCTAGTCAAACCACAACAATTATATCAAATACCAGTCAAAGAAACATAACCCAATTCAATTTACACAAAATACGCAATAATGCACCAAGTTGGTAAAACCCGGACCTCGGGCCCGCTTCTAATAAAATTTCGAAATTCATACCAACAGATTCCTCGTCTCGCCACGAGTCCGTGCATATAAAATTTATCGAAATTGGAGTTCGAATGGCCTTCCAAAAGTCAAAATCTCGTTTTCATAATCTAGGCCCTAATTATTCACAATTTCTACACAAATTCATGAAGTTTGATGTTAATTCTATCATATAATTGTGTTTTTGAGTCAAGAAACTTACCTCCAATGTTACCCCGTTAATTCCTCTCTTCACAGCACCCAAAACCCTTTCTAAACGAAGTGAAATTAGTGAAATAATGATTAGGGTCGCGTCTGGTTTTTAATTAACCTGTTTCTGCACAGTCGACGACTTCTATGCGATCGCAGGCCCACTATTGCGATCTCATAGAGCAAGTTTTCCAGGCCTCGATTTTTCTTCGCTGCGATCCCAGGCCTAGCCATGCGATCGCATAGCTTCGCGCTTTTACCCTTCGCGATCGCACTCGAGCTTACGCGATCGCACTGCACAGATTCTGTAGCCTATGCGATCGCAATGCCCTTCACGAGATCGCATAGTGTAGATTCTTCGCCCCTTCAGATCCTTCTATGTGATTGCAATCTTATCTATGCGATCGCATAGAACAATAGTTGACTGCAATTTTCTACTGCAATTTTATGATCAAAAGTTGCACGTTGGCCATCCGAAATGATCTCAAGACCCCCGGGACCTCAACAAAATCCAGCAACCTACTCCAAAACACGATACAAACTTGTTCCAATCATAAAAACACACCCTTAAACACGAAAACCATCAAATCAAGGTGAATTCAAGCTTAAGTTTCAACTAGAACTTCCGAAAACAACATCTAATCAAAAACCCAACCAAACAACGTCCGAATGACCTAAAAGTTTGTAGGCATATGTAAAATTGCCTAACGGAGCTACTGCAACTGTCGAAATTCCATTCTGACTCCCGGATCAAAATCTCGCCTACCGTTCGGATTTCGCCAGAATTTAACCTTAGCCAATTCAAGCCTAAAACTACACCGGACCTCTGAATTCGATTCCGATTGCTCTCCTAAGTCATAAATGATCCCCCAAAACTAGTCGAATCATCAAATTTCCATTTCGAGCTGTCTAACTCATCGGTCAACATTCAGTTGACTTTGCCAACTTGTTCTTCTCATAAAGAGATTTATGGCCTTATTTCTATCTACATTCTCTCTGATTTGCTTCTAACTTTCCCAACACATATAAATTAGCATATTGAAGTATTAAATGATGAATACGGGGCAATAACTCCCGTAACGACGGGTCGGGTCATTACATTCTACCTATTATACCCTTTATTATCTAAGTAATTTCAAAAAGACCACACACTAAAGTTATTTTTGTCATTATAGGCTCTATTTAATCCACAATAATGCCATTTACCCTTCCCCTTTTACCCTTTTTATTTAATTGTTATTACCCGACCTGCCTTAGGTCTGGCAGAACTGGGGTATTCACTTATTTAACAAATAGCCAACCCAATCCATGTCTTTAAGACTTAACCAGTTTCAGGTTATAAACCTTTTCAATTTTAGACACTTTTCTTACAAATAGCCATTGATTAGAATTGATCTTTAATTTGCAAACATAGCCATAAATTACTTACATATATAACCTAAGTACACATAATTACTCAGAAGTTTAGAAGAAACTAACACACAAATCAAGTTGCAAATATAACCAAATTCATGTTGTTTTGCACAAATAACTCTAATCACGAATTCACTTCCAATTAATCAGAACTCAGAGGAAAAATTTGATAATGGTTGAATTCCAATTAACTAAAAACCTAATCGAGGCAGAATATAATGAGCAATCACATAAAACTGGCTAAATTTAGCATATGGTTCATGAGTAGTTACTATCAGAAGCCTAGGAACACTTAGATAACTTCAGGCATGCATAAGATTCAGGGCAAGTACGAATCATGATACGAAAACAGAGATAGAAGCATGTATTGGAACAATTTCAAGTTCTAAGCATGATAGGCATGTAAAGCACTTAACAGAACAAGTTCAAAACAAAAAGAATCAGGTTTTTAGAATGGATGAACAAATGAAAATCTACGACTAAAGACAGGGTACGGTACTTAGCTTTTAGGCTTTTCCTTTCTTTTCCTTTTCTTTTTCCTTTTCTTCTTTCTTTCTTTCTTCTTTTCTCTTCGATTCTTTTAATTTTCTTGATTTTTTAGACTTTCAGAGACTGTTCGTCTCTGGGTGTTAGATCTCCCAAAATAGGGCATCAGGCTTTGACTTGAGTGCATGGGAGGGGATATGAGACCCGGGGTAATGTTTTGGGAGTGGGGTTTATTTTTCGTACCCGCCGTAGTAGGGTTCCGGTGAGGGTTTTTCAATTATTCGACAGGTTAGAGGCATATTCGAAGGAAACCACCAGGGTGGGGTGGTAGATCGTCTAAAGATGGTCAAGGGGTGTTATTTTGGGGGTCTAGTTCATACTTTGGGTGGTCGCCGACTAGGGTTACGGCGACCGGAATTTCAAGAACAAGGGACTGTTATTTTTTTGGTCGGGGTTAATGGGGTTTATGGTGGTTTGGAGGTGAGGAGGGGTGTTTGGTGGCTAGGCTTTTGCCGGAGATGGAGGCTCAATCAGTCTCCGGTGATCTCCATGGGAGACTGGGGAAGAAGGGTGAGGAAGACCTAAGCGGCTAGGGTTTGAACCGAATATGTGTGTGTGTGTATAATGACGGGTTGAATGGGGAGGGGAAGATTATATATTAATCTTAGGTTATTGATTCCTGGCCATTGGATCAATTTAGATGAACAACCAGGATCATTTGTATCTTAAACGCCATCGTATTAATTAATGATAGGTTTAGTTTGGCCTGTTAGATTAATTAATTTGAACGGTTGAGATTAATCATTTCAAACTGCGTCGTTTCATTTAGTGGCACCTTGGTCTCAGCCATTAGATCAATTTCAATGAACAACTGTGATTGATGCTAAATGAGACGTCGTTTTATTAAGAGATGCATCGCTTTATTATGTCCATTGATCAAATATAATCAGTGGCCCAGATTTGTTTATCCATACGGTGTCGTTTGGTTAGCAATTGGGCAGACTGGCTAAAAGGTTTTGGGCCTGGTCTGTGAGTGTTATTTTGGGCTATGCATTCCTTGTGTATTTGGCCCAATATTAACCATACAATGTATTGTATTTTTTGTATTTTATTACTATATTACTTGTATTTTATTTAATTTTCTGTATTTTCTTTTTGTATTTTATATTTTTTCCTTTGTATTATTTTCATTGATGTATTTCTTATTTTTTCAAAATTTGTTTCCTTGATTTCAAATATTTTTTTGTGATATTTTCCTAATTAATTCCTTTTGTATTTTTATTTCAATTTTATTTTTAAACAAACACCGGTATTTCATCATTTCAAATCACACAATTGCAAACAAAAATTATTTTTTGTATTATTTTTATATATTTTGGAATTTAATTGCTTGGGGCAAAAATCACGTGCTCAGAATCTTTACATGTATATATACGGAATAAAAGAATCAAAATCTCTTACTCTAATTTACACCTGTCCTATTATCATTTGTACAACTATAACTTCCTAGCTAAATATTTACATTCATTCACGTGCTGTGCAAGTATAAAAAATGCACAGCGCCTTTACCTCTTTATATAAAATGGCATCCTCCCACAGTGAATTTTCTTAAATTAAATATTGATGGCTCTACTATGATGAATCCAAGTGCTTGTGGAATTGGAGGTGTCTTTAGGGACTCTACGAGTAGTTGGGTCTTAGGTTTTTCAGGCCATGTTCAAAATGGTTCTAGCTTACAAACTGAATTATTATCACTAACCATGGGCCTTCAAATAACCGTGCAATTTCATACCTATCCTTTATTAATTGAAACAGACAGAACTACAATTTTAGACTTACTAAAATTTCCAACACCTAAATATACTAATATTATTACTGATTGTAGGTACTTACTCCATCAGTTGCATGATCCAGAATTACACATAATCTATAGCGAGCAAAATGGAGTAGCCGACTGCTTAGCCAAGTATGGAGCATCACAAATGGAGGCAAATGTTGAAATATTTTCAGGTCCTCCAAATTTTTTGTTAACTTCTCTTCAGCAGGATCAAGCTGGAATGCTGAGTAGAAGATTATGTAAACCATCGACTATGTTAGATAATACTAGGATAAGTTGTAATAATTTTTGTAGTTCTACTTTAACTAGTATGTATAATGTAGTAGGAACTAATCTGATGCATTTTATGCATCCAACAAACTCTTATGTAACTACTTAACTTTTCTAATATATCTATCATTTTAACCAAAAAAAAATGGTCCTAATTATATCAAGCATGTTCTGATGGATGGTCCTGATCTTTAGATGGACCTTGCACTTTGGACGGCTGAGATACAATCTTGATTTAATGAAAAACAAAGACCAAAGTCTTTAGTTACTTCATTAAGATCAAAGTCTTTATTTTCAATCTCGTATCTCTTCTTCTTCTTCCTCTAATGCTCTATTAGCCATGGCATCGTATGATACAGCTCCCCCCCCCCCCCCCGCCTCAAGTAGAGGGAGGTGTAACCATACCTAACTTGGTGAGAGAGAAGCTGTGTACTAGCCCAGGAAGTGGTTTGGTGAATATGTCGGTGAGTTGGGTTTAAGAGGGAGCATAAGAAAGGGAGATGATGCCAGTGAGAAACTATTGTCGAACAAAAATTGTAATCCAACTCCACATGTTTGGTGCACTCGTGAAAGACCAGATTTTTCAGCTTGGGGGTTCTCCTATTCAGTCTCTTTATCCTCTGCCGAATCTGATAAAGAAGCCACTGATGGATCGACGAGTTTGGGGACAAGAACCCCAATCGGAGTCACAAAATGCAAGGAGCTGATAATCAGGACTGGAGTTCAGAAAAAGCCCTAATCCTGGAACCTTGAGGAGATAACGAAGACAATGAAAGGCAACATCGAGATGAGGTTGACGTGGGGTCTACATGAATTGGCTGAGATGCGGCACTGCAAAGGACAAGTATGCTCTAGTGTGGGTTAGGAAATTAAGTTCCTAATAGACGCCAATGAAAGGTGGGATCTTGGATGGGTACCCCAACAACTGCTTTCAATTTTTGAGTGGGGTCCAAAGGGGAACAAGCTGCTTTCAAACTCAGACAATGAAATTCAGACAAGAGATCTAAGGTAAACTTTCATTGAGTTAAAATGATGCCTGGTGTCTCCCTTAGGATTTCAAAACTCAAAAATAATGTGCATCCCCTAAATCGTTTATTTGAAACTCAGAATGAAGGAAAAGTTTGAGAATGTCTTGCTCTAGAAAATAATCACATGTAATTAAAAGATCATCAACATGCACTTCAACAATTGTAATCCTGCATGCTGACTTTTTAAAATATAATGAATATCATTGAGTAAGTGAGAATATCCCTTAAAATTCAGAGCGGCAGTGAGTCTTGCATACCATTGCCTTGAGGCTTGCCGCAATCCATACATGGATTTCTTTAAGAGACAAGCATGATTGGGTGAGGGTGGTGTAATCCTAGCAGGGAATTTCATAAACACTCTTCCTGCAAGTCTCCATGCAGGGAGGCATTATTCACATCTAATTGTGATACTTGCCACCCTTTTTTAACTGCAATAGCAAGCAGACATATAATAGTTGTCATCTTGACAACTGGGGAAAGTCTCATTGAAATCTATCCTTTCTCTTTGTGTGTCTCCCCGATAACCAAACGAGCTTTGAACCTCTCTAAAGGCCCATCATATTTGTACTTCACCTTATAAACCCATTTGCAAGGTATAGCCCTTTTTCCTTTAGGTAGTAGTACTACTTCCCAGGTTTTGTTTTGTTCCAAAGCCTTTAGCTTCTTTTCCATTGTTTTTTGCCAACCTAGGTGTAACACTGCTTGAGAATAGGAAGATGGCTCAGTAAGATAGCAGGTAGAATTAAGGAGAGACAGATTGATAGAGGAAAGGGTTGTGAAGGGCAAAATAGTGGGTTGTATGGGTGGAATGAAACAGGAAGGTGTGATATCTGTAAGAAAAACTGAGTTACACACATAATCTTTGAAATAAGTGGGTTGATTATGAGGTATAGAGGACTTTCTCACTTCAGTAGGAGTGGTAGGAACAACAGGAAAGGGAGATGAGCCATATGATGGAGTAGGATTTGAGTTGTTGGGTATGGGAAATTGGGTATTGGCAAAGAGGGTAAGTGTGAAGTGTCTAAGTCACTAGCAGTATGTTCTGAGAGGCAATCTTCATTTTGTTCTAGGTGTGTAGCTATAGGGAAGAAATGAGTGATACATCTGGTAGTAGAAGCAAAAGGACACCGATTTTCATAGAAACATATATCTCTTGAAACAACCACTCTTCTTGTCTCCAGTTCTAGGACCTTGTATCCATTTTGCTCCAATGGATAACCCAAGAACACACAAGGTTTGGCCCGTGGTTCAAACTTCCTCTCCCAGCTGCTAGGGTGGATACATAACAAAGACAACCAAAACACTTCAAAGAGTCATAAGAGGGCTCATGTTTTAACAAAATGAAGTAAGGTGTCTTCCTTTTGAGAACCCTAGAAGGCATTCGATTGATTAGATAGGTAGTAGTCAAGATACATTCACTCCAATAAGGAGTAGGGAGTTTAGACTAAAACAACAAGGCCCTTGAAATTTCCAATAAATATCTGTTCTTCCTCTCAACCACTCGATTCTGTTGAGGGATTGCCACACATGAAGTTTGATGCACCATACCTTGAGACAATAGAAAAAATGCTTCCTGAGTGCCTTTTCCAAGTTCAAAAGCATTATCAGATCTTATCTTCTGCACCTCTTTACTAAACTATCTTTCCACCATGATAAAAAAAAATTGAGAAGAGAAAATGCATTGCTTTTGGTACTCATAAGAAAAGCTGAGACTGCCCTGCTATAATCATCAACAATAGTCAAAAAATACTTGTAACCATTGTAGGTTGTTTCCTTGTAAGGTCCCCAAACATCTATATGAATTAACTCAAATGCCTTTATTAATTTAATTTGAACTAGGGGAGATGAGGATTTAGTTTGCCTAGCTTTAGGACAAATTTCACAGAAACATTCAGAGTGAGAAGGCAAGGAAATAAAATTGAGATTTCTCATTGATGAAAAGGGCAAATGCCCTAGCCTAATGTGCCAAAGGCTTACATTTGAAACTGAACTTGCTGAAACAAGAAAAGAAACTCACAACTTATTAGAATTTTTCTTTGAAAAAGAAATTGGCTCCCCACTAGTGCTAGACTTATCCCCACTTGGCTCCAAAAGATATAGTCCATCCCCTGCCTTACCAAAAACGTGTGCCCTCCTCACTACAGGTCCCTGCATCACACAATGACTAAAAGTGAAGAATAGAATCTATATATTATTAAAAAGAGAGGATAAAGCCCTCTCCTTAAGCCAAATGGGAGCATAAAAAAGGCCGCATGACATAATTAGTTACTAATTAGTTTTTAGGTAATAATTAGTTATTAGTTATTATACTTAAATTTAAAAATCTTTAAAAATAAAAATAATGAAAAATAAAAAACTACTATATATATATATATATATATATATATATATATATATATATATATATATATATATATATATATACATACACACACACAACAATAATATATATATGGTTACTTTATTTTAATTAATAAATATAGATATCTCATAATTAGTTATAATAAAAAAATCAAAAATATAAATATACAAAAAATAACTACACATTCAAGTTGGGTGGGAGTAGTTTCAAGTTGGATAAAATTATTTTAAAATAAAAAAACAAAAATAAAAAGAAAAAGAAAATTAACTATAATAAAAAAGCAAAAAAAGAATAAGAAAAACTATCCATTCAAATCGGTGAGTAGTTTCAAGTTGGAGTTTTAAATAAAAAAATAAAAAGTACCATTTCAAATTGGGGAGTAGTTTCAAGTTGGAGTTTTGTGACGACCCAAATAGTCATCACATGTTTTCCTCATCAGTTCCGTGCTTCCGTGGTCTTGAAATCTCATTTTATATTAACTCAATTTGCGTGCGTAGCACTGGCGCGTAGCCAAAAAATTTTTGTATTGAAATATGTGAATTCTATGAAAAATTTGAAGAATTTTGATATTAATATGATTATAGTTGACTTTGGTCATCATTTTTGGTAAACGGACCCGCACCCGAGATTGGACGATCTCGAAAGGTCCGTAAAAAAATGTGGAACTCGGGCATGTGCCCGGAGTCAAAATCCGAGGTCTATAATCTGAGTAAAAGAATTTTTCTGTTAAATTATTTTCTGAAATTATAAAGGAAAATGAAAATGAAAATTGATAAAAACAATTATGGTATCGGGCTTGTATTTTGGTTCTGACGCCTGGTACAAGTCTTATATATTGTTTAAGCGCTTTTTGTAAAGTGGTTGAAAACGGACGTCCTTTGACGTGTTTCGGGTCTAAATAGCTAAAGTTAAGGTTTATGAACTTTGAAACGAAAAGTGATGATCTTGAGGCTTGATTCAATGTTATTTTGGCGATTTGATCACTTGAATTAGTTTGTATAATGTTTTGGAGGCTGTTTGCATATTTGGTTTGGAGCCCCGAGGGCTCGGTGTGTTTCGGATAGGTTTGGGTTGTTTTATGCTCGTTTTCTTATGCTTCGACATTGTTTCTTCAAGCATAAATGATATCATATTGAATAATTGAGCTCCGATTACTATTTTGAATGAATCATAGATTCGTATCGCAATTACAAACCTGTAGCAAAAAAGAATCATTGAATTTGGACATTGTATGGGATTTTATGGCCATTTTACTAAGGTTGCCCAGATTTTCAGGTTAATGATGAAACTGCCCCTGACGACATATTAAAAACCTACACTATTTGCAAATCTTAAAACCAACATATCTCCCTCATTATAAGGTGAAATTGAGTGATTCAAAAGCCTAAATTCATTAGAATTTCACAAGGAATCCACTGGGAGAAGTAAAATACGTGAACAATATACCTATAATGGGAAGGTCGAGTTTTCTTCCAATTTTTGAACGGGAAGAATCCTCTAAGGCAATTTTTAAGAGAGAAAATCAATGGGTATCACAGAGGTAAGTGATTTAATTATTAAAACGCATTTATGGGTGATTATAAACCACAATCACATTCTTTAATTCATGAAAATAGTAGAAAAATAAAATTTTGGAGCCTGAAATTATGAGACCTTTAGGAGTCGATTTGAGGGGTCAAACGGACTTTGATTTTGGTGTTCTTTATATGTACGGACTTGTGGAGAGACGAGGAATCCGTTGGTAAGAGTTTTGGAATTTTTTGACCAAGCGATCCCGGGGTCGATTTTATAATTTTTGCACAGCATGTTAAAAATAATTTAATTAGGCAGTTGGGTTGGTTTGTTGAGTAGAATTGATGATATTAAATAAATTGTATATAGATAAGATTGATTTGGATCCAAATTCGAAAGGAAAAGAATTGCTTGAGGATTGAGTGGACTATAAGCCGTCGAAGTAAGTGTTTGATCTATCATAGCTTGAGGGAATATGATTAGAGTTGTGATGGCCCGGCCCGTCATGATGTGAGTTATCAATCCGTTTTCCCCATTATATGCTTGTTCATGTTTCAATATGTGTGTTTGGTGAGTTTGAGTCAATTCAGATCGAGTTTGGTTGGAAATGAGATAAATAGTCTCTTAGGAGAAGGCATAGTTGGGAAAAATCAACCGGATGTTGATATGAGCATGTGATTTTTGCCCTAAGCAAATAAATTCCAATATAAATATATAAATAAATACAAAAATAGTTTTTGGTGTGCAATGGTGTGATTTAATTGAAATACTTGCGTGTTTGTTTTTAAAAATAAATGTGAAATTAAAACTACAAAAGGAATTAATTAGAAAATGTCACAAAAATATGAAAATTTAGAAAAAATCAACAAAAATACAAAATACCGGAAAATAAAAGAAAAAGGTAACAAATATCATAAAATACCAGAAAAATCAGAAAAATAGGAAATAAAAGAAATATAACAATTGAAAATAAATACAAAAAGAAAAAAATAAAATACAAAAGAAAATACAAGAAATAATTAAAATACAAAAATAAAATAACAATTTGGGCTATATTATGAAATACATATATATGTGATAAGCCCAAACGCATAAGGCCCAAAAGACTAGCCTGATATGCCCAGTCTCTTAGCCAAATGACGACGTACAGGGCATTTGAATCTCAGCCATTGATAAAATCAATACGGATCAGATAAGGCGGCGTCATTAAAATTAAACGACATCGTGTTTGAAACTAATTCTGGCCGTCCAAAAGAATGATCAGATGGAGGACAGAAAATCTCATTAAGAGCTAAACGATGCAGTATATTAAAATAATCCTAGCCGTTCAAAATTAAACATCTAACGAATGTAAAGCAGCCTCCTACTTAATCAAATGGCGCCATTTTAAAGGAGAAGATCCTGGCCATTGATCTCAGTTGATCCAAAGGCCAGGATTACGCAAGATAAAGGGAGTATAAATATGCTCATCTCCGGTCATAATACATACAATCACACACATATACACATCAGTGTAAACCCTAGCCGCCTCCCCTTTTATCTCCATCTTCCTTAAGTCTCCCATGGAGACTGGCCGGACTGGCCTGAAACCACCATCGTCTCCGGCTCAAGCAGCCACCAAACACTTCACCGCTAGCCACCAAACCTTGCAACCACGATAAAAACCCAGTAAAAAAAACATCCCCTCTTTTCTTGAAACTACGGTTGCCGGAACCCTAGCCGGCGGCCTCAAATCTATGAACCGGCCTTCGTAGTTAACACCATAAGACCGCTTTGATGAGATCTTTCACCTCATATAGGTGGCTGATCTTGAATCTTACTGGAACTCGTCGAATATAACAAAAAGGCTCGCTGGAACCCTACTCCTGCGACCACCCAAAAACAACCCCCACCTCAAAACATCTAAACCAAGCCCCAGACCACCCCTTACCCACCAAAACTAAAAAAAAAAAGCCTCATCGGAGAAGTCTAACAGTCAGAAGACTAAAAGTCTTCAAAACTTCTTAAGTCTGGAAATAAAGAAAGAAAGAAAGAAGAAATAAAGAAGAAAGAAAGAAAGAAAAGAAAGAAATAGAAGAGAAGAGAAGAGAAAAGAAAGACCTAAAAAGCTAAGATCTCTGTTCCTATTTTCTTTGATTGTTTGATTCTGAAAATGTTTCTCTTTGATATGTTCTTGATGTTCTTGTGAGCCTATCTCTTTTGCATGCTTACGATCTACCTCTGTTTTGATACAAATGCCTAAGTCTGTTTAAATGTTCTTAGGTTTCTTAATGTTTATTCCATATGAATCATGAGTAAATAGGCCTGTTTATGTGTTTGTTCATCATGCTCTGTCTAAAATTAAGCTTTGATTAATTGGGATTCAACCATTATCAAATTTTCCCTCTGAGTTCTAATTGATTGAAAATTGATTTGCGATTAATGCTATATGTGCAAAATAACATGAACTGGCTATATTTGTAATCTGATTTATTTGTGAGACCATTCTGAATCTCTGATGCTTTTGTGATTTGGGTCATAGTTGTAAAGACTTTGTGGTTAGTTCTGAAAGCTAAAGTATGTGGCTATTTCTGAAAGAGTAAAGTTTGGTCGTTAAAGTGGCTATCTCTATTATAAAGTGGTTATACTGATTTATTAATGGTATTAAGTGGTTAGTTCTGAAAACTTATCTCTGTTGTTTAAATCAATTGCCTTGTGTTAATAATGGGCTATATGTTAAATAAGGCTTTAGATATGTTAAATGTGGTCTAAAATTGAAAAGGGTTTTGGGGCTAAAACTGGCTAAGTCTTAAATTAGTCATAGAAAGTAGTTACTAGTTAAATAACTCTTAACCCTAGTCTGCCAAGACCTTAGTAGGTCGGGTAAATTGAGAAAAACAATAAGGGTATAACAGGAAATAATAAATGGCATTCTTGAAGATTTAATAGAGCCTATAAGGTTAGAAATGACTTTAGTACCTAGTATTCCTATGAGTACCTACAAAATAAAGGATAAATTGGGCATTTTGAAAAGGCAGTCTTGTAACAGAACTTACCAAGTGAGGGTAACCTAGTAAAATACCCCTAATAAAACACTATAGAATTTCTTAGAACCTTCTAACAAGGGCTCTAAGGCATTTCGATACACTCTTAATGAACTAATCTGTAAATAATTAAAAAAATAAGGGGAGGGGATTGAAAATAACTTATTTGAATTTCCCCCTAATTTCCCCAAAAACCAGTCTATAATTAGGCCATTAGAGAGCCTACAAAAGGGTCTGAAAAATTACATTTCTAAAAAAGGTGTCACGACCCAAACTGGAGGACCGTGACAAGCACCCGACCATACTTGCCGAGCACCAACGTACATTTTACCTAACCTTCTTTATTATCTTTTTGGGCTGATGAGAGCAATATAAATGGTAGACATGGATTATGGACAACCAACAATAAAATATTATAGCATGAACCTACATAACATGGGATGACCAGACAATCAAGAAACTGTATACATATGGTACAAGCTACCACGCTAAAATGAAAGACTATACAACAAAAACCAGTCGACAAGGCATACCAAACTATAGATGAGTCGACACTTGTCTATGAGCCTCTAAAGGAACATAAGTGCTGCAACATAGCCGGAACAAGGCCCCGACATACCCATAGTGTCTCTAACAAAAATGCATACCAAGACCAAGGCAAGTCCGGAGAAGGGATCTCGCCAATCACCGCTGAACAGGACAACCTACTGTGATGGGGGAGCTGCACCTGCCTGTCTATCAGGACCTGCAGCACGACATGCAGCGTCCACAAATAAAAGGACGTCGGTACGAATAAAGTACTGAGTATGTAAGGCAGAGAACCATAAATACGAACAGTAATGTAAGCAGGGATAGAGAATATACAACCTGTAACATCTGAGTACCTCTGAGGGCTACTGATATGAAATGCATGATACATATGTATAAATACATAATCTTTTAAAACATACGCCTCTGTGGGCATCATCATCATCATATCGTACCCGGCCGTAATAGGCTCGGTAAAAACGTACCCGGCCATTATAAGGCTTGGTAGAATCGTACCCGGCCACGTGGAGCTCGGTAAAACCCAACTGATCAGTGGTTGCACAATAGGTGCCGTACCCGGCCGACTATAGCGCGGCTCGGTAGAGTAAAATAGATACATATATATAATGCATGCTCGACTCATGGACACACCTTGTAGACCTTTCGGAGTGACGTAAGGTCGATATCCTATGTACACCTTATTAGGACTAACTCTTTACTATGAACCTAATAGGAATCAGGAAGTACCAACAAGATGGATAACATAAGAATAAGAGAAGCAACATCAACATCAATCGTTCCATAAGAGGGGAAACAATGTAAGTACTGCTAGCTTCTAAGAGTAGAGTATCTTTGAAAGCTCGTTCATAACATTATGTACAATAGGAGTCGTGCAAAAGAAGGAAAGGGATAGCCTCACTTACCTTGTATATACTGCCCCAACCTCAAGCTATGCAAACGTCATGACTCCTTAGTCTACAATAGGAGAAATGACACTATCGTTAACGTTTAAGCGTCGCAACTATTATGTACCAACCACAACCTATTTTGTGATGAAACGGACAGAACCTCCCCTATATATATGACTTCACACCATTAAAAACAATCACCAAACAGCCTAAACAACATCAATAATAAACATATTGAGCGTCCCAAACAGTCCATACATAACCTAATCACTTCATACATACGACAGCCACTATAGTCGTATCAAACGACCCAAAAATATTACAAAGAACTAGCAGACCACAACCCAACATATATATGGTGTTTCTCCACACCCTGCCTCCTCCGAAACTCCACAAAACAGTAATGAAAAACGCAGCCCAACAGCAACACAAAACAGCCCACAAAACAGTCCGCTACAAGTGAATAACCTGAACTCACGGCTTTCGATCACCGTCCCGTGAGTTCTTACATGTATATAACGAATTACCATGAATTTACAGCAGAATAAATGTATGAAATATAGCAGTAAACTCACCTTACTTGTTGGATAACTCAGCCTTATCTTGGTTCTTCACACTCTAGTGTTTACCCCCAATTTGAACTTGAAAGAGAGGGAAAATCAATTAGGGTTTGTGGATAATTTTTGGGAGGAAGTTTGCAGGGTGTTAGGTCTGGTTATTTGTTAAATATAATGAGCGATATATTGCAGAAGATATGCCTTTTAATGGGCTCCTTTTCTGACCCGAAATTGCCTCTTTTGGGCCGTCATTTAACCAAGTAGCTGGCCCACCAACTTGTCACCTAGCAGCTTGTGTAGTCTCACGAAAATGTCTATATCTCTCTATTCCAAAGTCGTATTGATAAACGGTTTAATGAGTTGGAAACTAGACTCATAGATATTCAATTTGGTGGGTAGATAAACTCGTAATTCCAAGTATATTTGGAGAAAATCTTAATAACATTTGACCTAAAGTTTAAGTAAAACTATGAACCTAAGTTGCGACAACTTTTGTCGGTTTTTGTTTCATAACTCGTTTGACTTCAAGACTTATGATACGGATATTATATGATTCAAATACCATTAAAACATGACCTCCTGAGTATATTAAGCATCTATAGGTTTACCCAAAAGTACGAGTTACAGCATCCTTGATTCGTTTAACTTCTAATACTTCTTAATCACCCTTATGCACCCTTGTATCACTTAAGATCAATCGGATTAACTTCTTATCATCTCAAGGATAATTACTTCTTGGATTTGTGTTAACTAACATGGCATGAACTAATGTGTGTGGATATGGGTTGTAACACCCTCCCCCCTTAGGAACATTCGTCCTCAAATGTAAGGGTTTATGGGGAGTCCAAATCATCGTGGATTCCAGCGGAAATTTTTCCTATAAAATGGTCACTAACAAAGTTTGCAAGCAGTGAAGCTCAAAGTATGGCCTCACAAGGCTACAAAAAGCATTATGGACATGGACATTATTTACATATCACCATTTTGTATTAAGGAAGAGTGTTCTCAAGTTATTGCTTACCACATAAAGCCGTTTCACCTTTACAATGTATCTTGCATTCCACCAACATCCTTGTTATCATCATTCTGGAATAGGTAAGGGTATTTAGACTTCATCTCTTCTTCTGCTTCCCAAGTCATTCCTTTCATATTCTTGTTCCTCCACAATACTTTGACGGAAGCTACATCTTTTGTTCTCAGCTTGCGGACTTGTCAATCTAATATAGCCACTGGTACTTCTTCATATGATAGATCCTCTATAACTTGAACATCTTTGATAGGGACAACTCGAGAAGGGTCTCCAATACATTTTCTCAACATAGATACATAGAACACCGGGTGGACAAATTCTAATTCGGATGGCAATTCTAACTCATAAGCAACTTGTCTAATTCGTTGAAGAATTTTATACGGACCGATATACCTTGGAATCAGCTTACCTTTCTTCCCAAAACACATAACACCCTTCATTGGTGAGATCCTCAGGAAAACCCAATCACCAACCTCAAACTCTAGATTACAACGTCAGACATCGGAATAAGACTTTTGCCTCCTTTGTGCCGTCCTCAATCGTTCCTGTATCACTTTCACCTTCTCAATGGCTTGGTGAATCAAATCTGGCCCATATAATTCTGTTTCACCGACTTCGAACCATCCAACCGGTGATCTACATCTCCTCCCATATAGTGCCTCATATGGGGCCATTTTAATACTGGAATGGTAGCTATTATTGTAGGAAAATTCTATGAGTGGAAGATGGTCATCCCAATTTGACTTAAAATCTAGAACACATGCTCGTAGCATATCTTCCAATGTCTGAATGGTACGTTCAGCCTGTCCGTCAGTATGCGGATGAAATGCAGTGCTGAGATTCACCTGTGAGCCTAAACCTTTCTGAAAAGACCTCCAAAAGTTAGCCGTAAATTGAGCTCTTCGATCTGATATAATAGATACCGGCACAACATGAAGCCTAACAATCTCCTTGATATACAACTTCGCATAATCTTCAGTCGAGTAAGTTGTCTTAACTGGCAGAAAATGAGCACATTTTGTAAGTCGATCAACTATCACCCAGATAGAGTCAAACTTATGATAATATCGAGGTAATCCAATAACAAAGTCCATGTTAATCACCTCCCATTTCCAGTTCGGAATCTCTATATTCTAAATCAATCCACCGGGTTTCTGATGTTCTATCTTTACTTGTTGACAATTGGGACACTGGGCTACAAATTCCGCAATAGACTTTTTCATGTTATCCCACCAATACTGCTCCTTGACATCATGATACATCTTTGTTGAGCCAGGATGGATGGAATATCGGGATTGATGAATTTCATTCATAATCTTTTCTCGCAACCCTGCCACATTTTGCACACATAATAGACCCTGGTATCTTAGTGCCCCATCTCTTCCGATCTCAAAAACCCGTAATATTACACTGCTGAATGTTCTCTCTCAATCGTACTAAGATAGGATCTTTATATTGTCGTGCTTTTACCTCGGCTACCAAAGATGATTCTGATGTATTTTGTACAGCAACACTTCCGTCATCAGAGTCTAACAATTTGATTCTCATATTGGCTAGCTGATGAAGCTCTTTAGTCAATCCCCATCTACATGCATCAATATGTACTAAGCTTCCCATTGACTTACGGTTGAGAGCATCTGCCACAACATTGGCTTTACCGGGATGATACAATATCTCGGCATCGTAGTCTTTCGGTAATTCAAGCCACCTACGCTATCTCAAATTCAACTCTTTCTACTTGAAGATGTATTGTAGACTTTTGTGATCTGTGTAGATGTCAACATGGACGCCGTATAAGTAGTGTCTCCATATCTTCAAAGCATATATTACTGCAGCCAATTCCAAATCATGGGTTGGATAATTCTTTTCATGCTTCTTCAATTGTCTTGATGCATATGAAATCACCTTCCCATGCTGCATCAACACGTACCCCAAACCTATACCTGAGGCATCACAATATACCACATATCCTTCTATTCCTTCAGGGAGAGTGAGCACCGGTACGGATGTCAATCGATCCTTCAGCTCCTGAAAACTACGTTCACAAGTGTTAGACCACTAGAACTTGGTAGCTTTCTGTGTTAACTTAGTCAATGGTGCTTATATAGAGGAAAACCCTTCTACAAACCGCCTATAATATCCTACTAGCGCCAGGAAGCTACGGACTACTGATGGTGTTGTAGGTCTCGGCCAATCCTTTACTGCATCAATCTTCTGAGTGTCTACACTAATGCCATCGTCAGATATCACATGGCCAAGGAATGCTACTGAGTTCAGCCAGAATTTACATTTTGCGAGCTTAGCATATAACTTACGATCCTGAAGCATCTGTAATACTATCCGCAAGTGGCTCGCATGTTCCTCCTCCGAACGAGAATACACTAGAATGTCATCAATAAATACAATCACGAACACATCAAGATAAGGCCTGAATACAGTATTCATGAGATCCATAAAAGCTGCTGGGGCATTTGTTAGCCCGAACGACATCACCAAAAACTCAAAGTGTCCATATCTTGTCCGAAAGGCCGTCTTTGAAATATCCTTCTCCTTAACCCTTACCTGATGATACCCTGAACGTAAGTCAATCTTGGAGAAATACTTGGCACCCTGGAGTTGGTCAAACAGGTCATCAACTCTTGGAAGTGGATACTTGTTCTTTATAGTAAAATTATTCAACTGCCGATAGTCGATGGACATCCGTAATGACCCATCTTTCTTCCACACGAATAGGACTGGCGCACCCCAAGGTGAAGTGCTATGCCTAATTAAGCCCTTCTCCAGCAAGTCTTTTAACTGCGCCTTCAACTCTCGCAACTCTGTCGGGGCCATTCTATATGGAGAGATTGAGATCGGTTGAGTGTCAGGCAATACATCAATTCTAAACTCAATCTCCCTTTCTGGAGGAAGGCCTGGGAGTTCATTTGGGAAAACATCTGGAAATTCATTGACCACGGGGATAGATTGTAGAGTAGGCAGCTTCGCCTCCGCATCCCTAACACGAACAAGATGATAAATGTAACCTTTTGAGATCATTTTCCTTGCCTTAAGATAGGAAATAAACCTCCCTTTCAATGTAGCAATGTTCCCCTTCTATTCAATGACGGGTTCACTAGGTAATTGAAACCTAACCATCTTCATACGACAGTCAACATTTGCATAGCATGAGGCCAACCAGTCCATTCCCAGTATCACATCAAAATCAACCATTTCTAACTTAAATAAATTTTCCGATGTTTGACGACTACAAATCATCGCAGTGCAACCTCTATATACCCTTTTAGCAATCACAAAATCTCCTATTGAAGTAGATACCGCAAGGGGTTTACTTATCAATTCAGGTTTAATGCCAAAATTATTAGCCACAAAGGGTGTAATATATGATAATGTAGATCCCGGATTAATCAATGCATATACATCATAAGAAAACACAGACAATATACTTGTAACAACATCCTGGAGACGACTCGAGATCCTGTCGACCTACTAGAGTATAGGTTCGATTTTGAGCACCACTCGAACTCGGCCCTGCACCTCTACCTCTACCACGACCTGTCGGCTGCTGAAAGCCCCGTGTTGGAGGTCGAACTGATGAGGAAGATTCAGACACATATCTATTCGGCTGAACCATACCATCACCTCCCCTGTTAGGACAATCCCGCATCATATGGCCAGGCTGTCCGCAAGAATAACACGCATCAGAACCTCGACGGCATAGTCCAAAGTGGGCCTTGCCGCACTGATCACAACGTGGTGTTGGGAGTTTCGTCTGACTAGTATCCCTGTGATGTTGCGATCCAGATGCCTGCGAACTCTGACCTGGACCAGAATAGGATCGATCATATCGAGGCCTCTGAAACTGTGCAGGAGTACTAGCTACAGATGGCGCCGAACTCCTCGAAGACTGGGGCCTGATGCTGCCTCTAAAGTCATCAGAATACCGTGCAAATCTCACCCTCTTATGCTGGCCCATATCCTGCTCCCTATCTGCCCTCTGCTGGTGCATACGATCCTCTAGCGTCTGGGGATAAGATTGAATACGGTAAATATCCATGCCTTCTACTAAGGAGGTTGTCATACACTCATTTATCAGAAAGGGTCCCAACCCGTTCACGAACAAATGCACCCTATCACTCATCTCGGCCACCATATGGGGAGCATACCTTGCTAAAGAATCAAACCTGCATGCTATACTATCGCACACTTAAATTACCTTGTCTAAGGTTCAAGAACTTATCAGCTCTAGCTCATCGTATCTCAACCGGCAAATAGTGACGAAGAAAGGCCTCAGAAAAATCCTTCCACACAGCTGGAGGAGCGTTCGGACCCCTGGATCTCTCCCAACTATCATACCAGAGAACCGTTAAATCCTGTAGCTGATAAGAAGCCAAATCTACTACCTCTGTATCACTAACATGTATAACCCATAGTATACGATGAACCTAGTCAATAAAAGTCTGCGGATCCTCCTTGGGGTCTGATCTGGTAAACACTTGAGGGTCTAAATTAAAAAAATCACGAACTCTCGTACTAACTGGTTTATCAACAGCACCTGTATTCTAAATTAATAAAATCACGAACTGTCGTACTAACTGGTTTATCAGTAGCACCTGTATTTTGCCTCTGAGCCTGAGAAGCTACCAAGCTAGTCAATAACTACAAAGCACTTCGCATATCATGGTCAGTAGTGCCAGATGGAGGAGCTAGAGGTGCTGGGTGCCTCCTAATATCCTCTGGAGGAGACGAAGTAAGAACAAAATACGCGGGGCCCCCGTATGAATGTTAATAAGTTATAGACTCGGAAAGACCGTGTCACGACCCTAGTTCACCAATTGTGAACATGTCGTGATGGCACCCAGTCCCCACGACTAGGTAAGCCTAACACATTGCGGAATATACAAGTTTATGAACATTAAATAAGAAATAGCGGAAAACGATATAAATAAGAATGTAATCTGTGCCGCTTGGCACATACACCCGTAAAACACACTGTATAAACACCACCAAGACCCGGAATCCCACGGGTAACACAGACTAAGAGAAATACAACCGTGGCTCTATGTGTAAAGAGTATCTAAACAACGAGATGAAGGAAAAACATCTACTAGAACTATCAGAATAGAAGGATGGCCTCCGGATCCGCGGACGTAGCAGATCATACCTCGAGGTCTCCCAAAAAGCTGCAGAATCACCTAGTACGAGCTTGTCCTGATGTACCTGGATCTGCACAACAAAAGTGTGCAGAAGAGTAGCATGAGTACACCACGGCGGTACTCGGTAAGTGCCAAGCCTAACCTCGATGGAGTAGTGACGAGGAAGGTCAGGGCCCTACCGAGAGAACAATTACAAAAATGATAATAACAATAATAAGCAGTTTAAATGATAATAATTCTGAATGCCAACAATAAAATGATTACCGCAACCGTCTACAATTAACTAACAACAAATAACAAACTCAATTAATAAGTCCAGGACCTGTGGGAATTGAACCCACAGTCCCATCAACAGTACCCCTGGGTCTCCGAGAATCGAACCCGCAGCCCATGTCTCAATAAATCTCAGGATCTCCGGGAATCGAACCCGCAGTCCACATCTCAATAATATATCAATAGCTCGGGATCTCCGGGAATTGAACCCACAGTCCATATCTCGATAACTCAGGATCTTCGGGAATCGAACCTGCATTCCATATCTCAATAACTCGGGATCTCGGGAATCGAACCCGTAGTCCCTACAAATAACTCAGGATCTTCGGAATCGAACCCGCAGTCCCTACAAATAACTCAGGATCTCGGGAATCGAACCCGCAGTCCCTACAAATAACTCAGGATCTCGGGAATCGAACCCGCAGTCCCTACAAATAACTTAGGATCTCGGGAATCGAACCCGCAGTCCCTACAAATATCACTTCGGGTCTCTGGGAATCGAACCCACAGCCCTGGGATCTCCGGGAATTGAACCCGCAGTCCACCAACACATCAAATAAAGAAAACACATAGGGAGAGTATAATATGTTTAATTACAACTTCACCGAAGCTAGTGCCAACTATTTATCAAAAAGTTCAAGTAAGTCAACTAGGCAATTAAACATGTTGAATCTTAGCTAATCATGTTTTTCTAACTAATACTGGGTAAAGTAACGTTTTTATCACCTAAGAGTAGTAATATCACTAATCGGACAATTCAAGTATCGTGTGTGTTACAACAACCAGCGCATGTACACGCCCGTCACCTCGCGTACAAGGCATTTAAACTATCACATAATATCCTAGGGGTGAAAGTTCCCCCACACGAGGTTAGACAAGCCACTTACCTCGACTCCGGTACAAAACCGCTAAGAGACAACTCTCTTTCCGCGAATGTCGGCCTCCACAGGCGTAGTATCTGATAAAAATCAATAGAATCACATCAAAATAGGCCAATTGGGCATTACCCAACCAAAATAATTCAAAATACACCAAAACCCACAAGTTGCCAAAACCCGACTTTCGGTACGCTTCTCGAAAAAATTAAGAAAGTTATATATTCGTGTTCCTTATCTCAACACGAGTCCGTTCATATAAAATTTATCAAAATCGGACTCCGTTTGCCCATTCAAATCAAAGATTTCCTAAAATTTAGGCCTAGGGCTCAAACCCTCCATTAATCTTCCATTAGCAGTGAAATAATCATGGAGAAACATCAAAATAAAGTTCTTATATTTACCTCCTTGATGAGACGAGAACAACACCGCAAAAATCACCTCAATCGGAGCTCTAGAACTCAAGATATGCCCAAAATACTAAACTTCTCGGTTTTAAACACTGACCAGGCCCATTTTCCGCTTTTGCGGAAACTTTTCGCATAGGCGGGACCGCTTTTGCGGTTCTATTTCCGCTTTTGCGGTTCCGCATCCGCGGTCAAATTCCGCTTCTGCGGTTCTGACAGACACCAGCATTTTCCTCGGCACGGAAATGAGCATAACTTCCTCATACGATGTCCAAATTCGACGATTCTTTTTGCTATGGCTCCGAAATTACGATACGGATCTAATGGTTCAAACAAAACTGAATTTGGAGATCATTTACCTAATATGGTACCCCTTTATGTTCAAAGAAGCAAAGGTTGAAACATCAAATAAGAGCGTGATCACAACCCGAAACACACCCGAGGCCCCCGGACCCCAATCAATCATACCAACCAACCCCAAAACACATTACGGACTTGCTCGAGGCCTCAAACCACATCAAACAACTCTAAAACCATGAATTACACCCCGATTCAAACTTTATGAACTTTGAAGTTTCCAACTTCTATTTCCGATGCCGAAACCTATCAAATCGCATCCGATTGACTTCAAATTTTGCACACACGTCCAAAATGATATATCGAAGCTACAGAAACTTTCGGAATTTCATTCTGACCCTCGGATCAAAATCTCACCTATCAACCGAAATTCGCCAAAATACTAAATTTGCCAATTCAAGCTTAATTCTACACCGGTCATCCCAAAAATATTCCGGACACACTCCTAAGTCCCAAATCACCTAACGAAGCTATCCGAACCATAAGATTTGCATTTTGAGTCCGATATCAAAATTTCCACTTCCGGTCAAATTTTCTCAAAAACCTTCAATTTTCTATCTTTAGCCAAACGACTCCAAAATGACCCACGGACCTCCGAATTCACTTCCGATCGCGCTCCCAAATCCGAATAACCATACGGAGCTACTCCCAGTCTCGGAATCCCAAACGGACATCAATAACACTAAAATGCATTTTAAGCCAAATTGATGCAATTTCTTCTAAAATGCTATCTTCCATAATATGCGCCAAAACGCTCCCGGTTTATCCAAAACCCGATCCAGGCATACGCCCAAGTCCGAAATCATCATATGAACCTGTTGGAACCTTCAAATCTCAATTTCGAGGTCGTATACTCAAAATTCCAATCCTAGTTCATTTCTTAAATTTTAAGCTTTGGAAATGAGAATTTTCATTTAAATTTGACTCCAAACTTCTTGAATTTTAATTCCGACCATACACACAAGTCAATATACTTGAGATGAAGTTGCTCATGGCCTCAAACTGCTCAATGACTTGCCGTATCTCAAAATGACCGGTTGGGTCGTTACAATCTCCCCCACTTAAACATACGTTCGTCCTCGAACGTGCTGAGAACTACACTGAAGTAGTCTGAAATCACTGGTTTAACATCTCATGCAACTTCCCGTGCTTCCACAACTCATTTGAGCACATTAGCTCGATAACTCTATAGATATACTCCTTTATTCGAGTAAATAAGCCATTAGACCCAATTCCAACATCCGGAATTTCCTCCTTAGCATGTTTCCATCATACGACCACCATATCATTCTTCACACGCTGTACCCATACGTGACTGCATAACTTTGTTGAATTCACACTTTGCATCACTTTACTCATGGGACCACAATAATATTCTTTAAATATAATAGTCGAAATTCCACAAATTTGATGCTCTCATTGCATCTCATGACCTACATGGGTCTTGCTCTAGCTTTTACAACACCGATACGACGGAAGAGATGTGCAGGAATTCATATTTAGTTGCCAAGTCAACAAATCATTCAGTCTATACTTCTAACAAGATCCATTACCTTGTCCTAAACCAGAGAATGTTATTTTCCTCTATAATATACTTCATATAATCAGTTTGCACCGACCCCAAATCCCATAACCTCATCTCACCAAGTACGAACTGCTCAGGCGATAAGCCACCTCAGACATAATCAAAAGTCCTACAAGATGACACAATGTGCCAGTAGGCTACTAATTCGTACGTGATACAAAAGGAAGGCGAACACTAGAGAGAACTATTCAACTCTCACACTAACATGGACTTCCTCGGAAAAATAGGAAACAGAACACATAAAAGCAATTATGGACACTGAAATAAACATCACACTGTTGCGGCGTGCAACCCGATCCCAACAATATACCCATGGCGGTGTGCCACCCGATCCAAACAATATAACCATGGCGGCGTGCCACCCGATCCAAACAATATAACCATGACGGCGTGCCACCCGATCCCAACAATATATAACTCACACAAGGAGCCATACGTCGAGCTGAATAGCTCATCACATCAAAATATTGAATATCGATCATAAGCACACTAAGGTGCATGATATCAGACTCAATGAAACATATAGCGATATAAGCTACAAACTCAAGCACAACTGAGGTGCGATATATGATCTGAGTCTCAAGAGCCATCATGCTCATATAACATCACCGCTGAGCGGAACCTCAACACATAAGAAATTTACCAAGCCGTCTCACAACTCATACGGTGTAATATATCTTTTCATGAATTAACTAACCGCGAAATAAGACCGCGACTATCCCTCCATAAAGGGCGCATTGCTGGAAGAAACACAACCGGCCTGACGCAAGGCTCACTTCCACATTTAAATCTATCCACCGACCTTAAGTCTATCCTGGCCGTGCCAAGCTAAGTCAATAATGTTTCACATGTCTATAACCCAATAAGCAGAGTGCCCTCCAGGCATAAATTCTCAATTGAATGATATCACCAAAATCCTCATACTTGGTTTAAATTTCTAACCAATCAAGTGACTACAAGTCACACCTATACAATCTTCTTGTGGGTCAAGCTCCCACTATCTTCTGAATAATTAAACGGGCTTGCACATTCAACCCACCGGCTGCACTAACACCGAAAAGCGATCAGGAGTCCCTAACCGGGATGCAAAGCCTTTCTCACAGGACACCGACCTCAAATGATACCGATGTTAATACCCATCTTACTCAAAACACTGAAACTCCTTTCCTGCTCATCCGAGCTCTTTATATCACATTTATTGACCAAACTGTGACCTTGGTCCTTACTTCAAATTTCATACTACTCACTGCACCCCACGTGCCGATATACGATACACACAATTTCCATCATAGCTCTAGAACTGACGATAGGCTAACACTTCATCACATAAGACCTTCCATTTAACTCACTACAGGAGAGCTATAACAACATACGTCGAATTCTCATAGCCATCGAATATGCCAATATCTAAGTAGTGGTCCAAGCCACCATAACCCTTCCCGAGATCTGCCTACTCATAACAGGCCCCTAACAGACGAATACTTTAGAATAACATCAATCACCGCGGCCGACAAGTCTCAGATGTACCGCCACAAATCACATGCATAATTCGATCACGTTGCATGAACCGATCATTGACACCAATACGCCAACTCAACTATGGCCGATCAATCTACTTCCTTCCAGGTTATCCTTGATTACCTTAGAAATGTTAATATCTTCCTTCAATACCTAACTTATTCCAACCGCACTTACCCCGAGTGACCTTAAATCACGAGGCCATGCTATCTCAAGAACGACGACCATTTCATGTCTCTCAAATACTACACCACAAGTCAAAACATCATAGATCGTTTTGTGCCTTTCTTCATAAGTTGCTTCAAAAGCTTGAGCCTTAACTATACTTATAGACTCAGAATTATCAAGCACCACACTTTACCTCTTGAATTCACTAGGACCGCTATTGAGAACCATCCGGTTCTAACTTGCCCCAGTACGCAACCAACTCTACCGAATTTCTTTATAACATATGAATACCCTCTCGATAAAGCACCCAGCGGAATCACTTCCCGCAAAGCCTGCACCTATACGAGGCATAAATCATGAATTTTCCCTCAAGTTTGAACATGAGCCAATAAGGCTAAACATAACATGCATTCAACAATACATATACTCAAATTACCACACATGGTCCTTTTCCCGTGGCTGCAATAACCCATTAATACGCTAGTATCCAGAATTCACGCAGGTAATTAGCCATGCGACCCAAATCATAAGTGGTGAGACTTTCCCACTAGCTCAAATCCACTATTACACGACTCTCGAGCACATTAGAAACATTCACTCAAGTCATCTACTCTTATTCAACTGCAATTCACTTGAACCTACGAACATAATCACTTGTGCCCTATTAGCACTCTGACCCCATAGGGTATGACCTCATTCCAATACAACCAAACATTACCCCACTCCATGCACCGAGCATTCTCTACCAACGACACCTTAAAACATACTATGATTCTCACACACCTACGAAGCACCATGTAGCCCTTGTCAAATATTTCCCTGCTGATAAAAAAAATGTAGAGTTTATTAGGGACACAAGAACATCCAAAGTCCCAACATCATACCATACGAGCCTCAACTCTTGCCCATCCGCAAGTTTTCAAGAACTTTTTTTTTTTGAATAGCACCTAAATACATCGCAGGCCAAATCTGATATGACACATGACCCATAATTAGATCGTTGATAGTGAAATCCTTTCACTTAGCACGAAGCCTTAAAGATACATTTTGCTAATCCACGACAATAGCCTTTATCATATGTACGTCTTCATCATAAGACAACCCAAGACATTGGTTTGGTACATGTCCTTCTTAAGACAGTTAAACTCATTTCCCCCAGTATCTCTGCTGGCTGAATTCTTCGCTAAATAGATATCTCATATGAACCATATAATCTTTATTACCACTAACTATCTTTAGATCTACATCCACATTGTGATTCTACCTTTACTGTGACGATTAGGCAGTTAAGTAAACCTTCTCAAGACCGTACTTATCAACCGAATGTCAGAACCTAGTGCACCCCCATGTGCACAATTGAAGATTTCTCAATTCTCTTGCATTATCGATATGGATGACACGCTGTAACAATGGTTGAGTAAATTCTTGACACCCTTGAAGTCCCTCTGCAGCATCATGAACCGTCGGCGCATACTCGATACCGAGCGCACAACTTTCAATACACGAGTGGATGCAAAAGAACGTATGACATAGGCTCCAACTGAAAAAAATGGCGCACGATAAGGAATTCAAAGAATTGAAGAGTTTCCTAAACAGTTACATAGCCCCTCGTAAATAAATACAGACGTCTCCGTATCGATCAACGAGAATCTAAGTAACCGGTCTGTGTCCCGTGACTCCTATGAACCTAGAGCTCTGATACCAACTTGTCACGACCCTAGTTCACCAATCGTGAACATGTCATGACGGCACCCAGTCCCCACTACTAGGTAAGCCTAACACGTTGCGGAATATACAAGTTTATGAACATTAAATAAGAAATAGCGGAAAACGATATAAATAAGAATGTAATCCGTGCCGCTTGGCACATACACCCGTCAAACACACTGTATAAACACCACCAAGACCCGGAATCCCACGGGTAACACAGACTAAGAGAAAATACAACTGTGGCTCTATGTGTAAAGAGTATCTAAACAACGAGATGAAGGAAAAACATCTACTAGAACTATCAGAATAGAAGGATGGCCTCCGGATCCGCGGACGTAGCAGATCATACCTCGAGGTCTCCCAAGGTGCTGCTGAATCACCTAGTATGAGCCTGTCCTGATGTACCTGGATCTGCACAACAAAAGTGTGCAGAAGAGTAGCATGAGTACACCACGGCGGTACTCAGTAAGTGCCAAGCCTAACCTCGACGGAGTAGTGACGAGGAAGGTCAGGGCCCTACTGAGAGAAAACAATTACAAAAATGATAATAACAATAATAAGCAGTTTAAACGATAATAATTCCGAATGAAAACAATAAAATGATTACTGCAACCGTCTACAATTAACTAACAACAAATAACAAACTCAATTAATAAGTCCAGGACCTGTGGGAATTGAACCCACAGTCCCATTAACAGTACCCCTGGGTCTCCGGGAATCGAACCCGCAGCCCATGTCTCAATAGATCTCAGGATCTTCGGGAATCGAACCCGCAGTCCACATCTCAATAATATATCAATAGCTTAGGATCACCGGGAATCGAACCCGTAGTCCATATCTCAATAACATCAGGATCTTCGGGAATCGAACCCGCAGTCCTTATATCAATAACTCAGGATCTCCGGGAATCGAACCCGCAGTCCCTACAAATAACTCAGGATCTCGATAATCGAACCCGCAGTCCCTACAAATAACTCAGGATCACGGGAATCGAACCCGTAGTCCCTACAAATAACTCGGGATCTCGGGAATCGAACCCGCAGTCCCTACAAATAACTCAGGATCTCGGGAATCAAACCCGCACTCCCTACAAATATCACTTCGGGTCTCTGGGAATCGAACCCAAAGCCCTGGGATCTCCGGGAATTGAACCCGCAGTCCACCAACACATCAAATAAAGAAAACACACAAGGAGAGTATAATATGTTTAATTACAACTTCACCGAAGCTAGTGCCAACTATTTATCAAGAAGTTCAAGTAAGTCAACTAGGCAATTAAACATGTTGAATCCTAGCTAATCATGCTTTTCTAACTAATACCGGGTAAAGTAACGCTTTTATCACCTAAGAGCAGGAATATCACTAATCGGACAATTCAAGTATGGTGTGTGTTACAACAACTAGCGCATGTACACGCCCGTCACCTCGCGTACAAGGCATTTAAACTATCACATAATATCCTAGGGGTGAAAGTTCCCCCACACGAGGTTAGACAAGCCACTTACCTCAATTCCGGTACAAAACCGCTAAGAGACAACTCTCTTGCCGCGAATTTCGGCCTCCACAGGTGTAGTATCTGATAAAAAATCAATATAATCACATCAAAATAGGCCAATTGGGCATTACCCAACCAAAACAATTCAAAATACACCAAAACCCACAAGTTGCCAAAACCCGACTTTCGGTATGCTTCTCAAAAAATTAAGAAAGTTATATATTCGTGTTCCTTATCTCAACACGAGTCCGTTCATATAAAATTTATCAAAATCGGACTCCGTTTGCCCATTCAAATCAAAGATTTCCTAAAATTTAGGCCTAGGGCTCAAACCCTCCATTAATCCTCCATTAACAGTGAAATAATCACGGAGAAACATCAAAATAAAGTTCTTATATTTACCTCCTTGATGAGACGAGAACAACACCGCAAAAATCACCTCAATCGGAGCTCTAGAACTCAAGATATGCCCAAAATACTAAACTTCTCGGTTTTAAACACTGACCAGGCCCATTTTCCGCTTTTGCGGAAACTTTTCGCATAGGCGGGACCGCTTTTGCGGTTCTATTTCCGCTTTTGCGGTTCCGCATCCGCGGTCAAATTCCGCTTCTGCGGTTCTGACAGACACCAGCATTTTCCTCGGCACGGAAATGAGCATAACTTCCTCATACGATGTCCAAATGCGACGATTCTTTTTGCTATGGCTCCGAAATTACGATACGGATCTAATGGTTTAAACAAAATTGAATTTGGAGATCATTTACCTAATATGGTACCCCTTTATGTTCAAAGAAGCAAAGGTTGAAACATCAAATAAGAGCGTGATCACAACCCGAAACACACCCGAGGCCCCCGGACCCCAATCAATCATACCAACCAACCCCAAAACACATTACGGACTTGCTCGAGGCCTCAAACCACATCAAACAACTCTAAAACCATGAATTACACCCCGATTCAAACTTTATGAACTTTGAAGTTTCCAACTTCTATTTCCGATGCCGAAACCTATCAAATCGCATCCGATTGACTTCAAATTTTGCACACACGTCCAAAATGATATATCGAAGCTACAGAAACTTTCGGAATTTCATTCTGACCCTCGGATCAAAATCTCACCTATCAACCGAAATTCGCCAAAATACTAAATTTGCCAATTCAAGCTTAATTCTACACCGGTCATCCCAAAAATATTCCGGACACACTCCTAAGTCCCAAATCACCTAACGAAGCTATCCGAACCATAAGATTTGCATTTTGAGTCCGATATCAAAATTTCCACTTCCGGTCAAATTTTCTCAAAAACCTTCAATTTTCTATCTTTAGCCAAACGACTCCAAAATGACCCACGGACCTCCGAATTCACTTCCGATCGCGCTCCCAAATCTAGAATAACCATACGGAGCTACTCCCAGTCTCGAATCCCAAACGGACATCAATAACACTAAAATGCATTTTAAGCCAAATTGATGCAATTTCTTCTAAAATGCTATCTTCCATAATATGCGCCAAAACGCTCCCGGTTTATCCAAAACCCGATCCAGGCATACGCCCAAGTCCGAAATCATCATATGAACCTGTTGGAACCTTCAAATCTCAATTCCGAGGTCGTATACTCAAAATTCCAATCCTAGTTCATTTCTTAAATTTTAAGCTTTGGAAATGAGAATTTTCATTTAAATTTGACTCCAAACTTCTTGAATTTTAATTCTGACCATACACACAAGTCAATATACTTGAGATGAAGTTGCTCATGGCCTCAAACTGCTGAATGATGTGTCGTATCTCAAAACGACCGGTTGGGTCGTTACATACAGCCATCGCAAAAGCCAAGTTCTCGAGGTGTGGATATCATGTTTCAGCATCCACTAAGGTGTTGCTGAAAGAAACAAAGTGCAAATTAGAGACGAACACTTACAACTCAACTCTATGCACGATCTAGATTCAGGAAGAAGGTAACAACCCTAGATGTCATGTGGACTCCTGATAATAAATGTGGCACGCTACACATCCATAATCAAGACTGTACTAGACATGACTTATAGACAACCCCTAGGACAGACTTGCTCTGATACCAAGTTTGTCACGACCCAAACTGGAGGACCATGACTAGCACCCGACCATATTTGCCGAGCACCAACGTACATTTTATCTAACCTTCTTTATTATTTTTTAGGGCTGATGAGAGAAATATAAAATGTAGACATGGATTATGGACAACCAACAATAAAATATGATGGCATGAACCTACATAACATGGGATGACCAGACAATCAAGAAACTATATACATATGGTACAAGCTACCATGCTAAAATGAAAGACTATAAAACAAAAACCAACCGACAAGGCATACCAAACTATACATGAGTCGACACTTGTCTATGAGCCTCTAAAGGAACATAAGTCCTGCAACATAGCCGGAACAGGGCCCCGATATACCCATAATGTCTATAACAAAAATGTATACCAAGACCAGGGCAAGTACAGAGAAGGGATCTCGCCAATCACCGCTGAACTGGACAACCTACTGTGATGGGGGAGCTGCACCTGCCTGTCTATCACGACCTGCAGCACGACATGCAGCATCCACAAATAAAAGGACGTCAGTACGAATAAAGTACTGAGTATGTAAGGTAGAGAACCATAAATACGAGCAGTAATGTAAGCAGGGATCGAGAATATAGAACCTGTAACATCTGAGTACCTCTAAGGGCTACTGACATGAAATGCATGATACATATGTATAAATACATAATCTTTTAAAACATACGCCTCTGTGGGCATCATCATCATCATGTCGTACCCGGCCATAATAGGCTCGGTAAAAACGTACCCGGCCATTATATGGCTCGGTAGAATCGTACCCGGCCACGTGGAGCTCGGTAAAACCCAACTGATCAGTGGTTGCACAATAGGTGCCGTACCCGGCCGACTATAGCGCGGCTCGGTAGAGTAAAATAGATACATATATATAATGTATGCTCGACTCATGGAAACACCTTGTAGACCTTTCGGAGTGACGTAAGGTCGGTATCCTATGTATACCTTATTAGGACTAACTCTTCACTATGAACCTTATAGGAATCAGGAAGTACCAACAAGATGGATAACATAAGAATAAGAGAAGCAACACCAACATCAATCGTTCCATAAGAGGGGAAACAATGTAAGTACTCCTAGCTTCTAAGAGTAGAGTATCTTTGGAAGCTCGTTCATTACATTATGTACAATCAGTGTCGTGCAAAAGAAGGAAAGGGATAGCCTCACATACCTTGTATATACTGCCCCAACCTCAAGCTATGAAAACGTCACGACTCCTTTGTCTACAATAGGAGAAATGACACTATCGTTAACATTTAAGCGTCGCAACTATTATGTACCAACCACAAACTATTTTGTGGATGAAACGGACAGCACCTCCCCTATATATATGACTTCACACCATTCAAAACAATCACCAAACAACCTAAAAAACATCAATAATAAACATATTGAGCCTCCCAAAATAGTCCACACACAACCTAATCACTTCATACATACGATGGCCACTATAGTCGTATCAAACGACCCAAAAATATTATGAAGAACTAGCAGAACACAACCAAACATATATATGGTGTTTATCCACACCCTGCCTCCTCCAAAACTCCACAAAACAGTAATGAAAAATGCATCCCAACAGCAACACAAAACAGTTCACAAAATAGTCCGCTACAAGTGAATAACCTGAACTCACGGCTTCCGATCACCGTCCTGTGAGTTCTTACGTGTATATAACGAATTACCATGAATTTAAAGCAGAATAAATGTATGAAATATAGAAGTAAACTCACCTTACTTGTTGGATAGCTCAGCCTTTATCTTGATTCTTCGAACTCTAGTGCTTACCCCTAATTTGAACTTGAAAGAGAGGGAAAATCAATTAGGGTTTGTGGATAATTTTTGGGAGGAATTTTGCAGCGTTTTAGGTCTGGACCCTTTGGGTCGTCACAGGGATATATTGCAGAAGATATGTCTTTTAATGGGCTCCTTTTCTAACCCGAAATTGCCTCTTTTGGGCCGTCATTTAACCAAGTAGCTGGCCCACCAACTTGTCACCTAGCAGCTTGTGCAGTCTCACAAAAATGCCTATATCTCTCTATTCCAATATCGTATTGATAAACGGTTTAATGCGTTGGAAACTGGACTCATAGATATTCAATATGGTGGGTAGATAACCCCGTAATTCCTAGTATATTGGGAGAAAATCTTAATAACATTTTACCTAAAGTTTAAGTAAAACTATGAACCTAAGTTGCGACAACATTTGTCGATTTTTGTTTCATAACTCGTTTGACTTCAAGACTTATGATACGGATATTGTATGATTCAAATACCTTAAAACATGACCTCCTGAGTATATTAAGCATATATAGGTTTACCCAAAAGTACGAGTTACAGCATCCTTGATTTGTTCAACTTCTAATACTTCTTAATCACCCTTATGCACCCTTGTATGACTTAAGATCAATCGGATTAACTTCTTATCATCTCAAGGATAATTCCTTCTTGAATTTGTGTTAACTAACATATGGCAGGAACTAACGTGTGTGGATATGGGTTGTAACAAAAGGGGTTCAGCTCTGAAATTTAAAAATCTGATTCTATATACTACAATCCTTATCTGATTACTTTGGGTATTGATTTGAGAGTTCCTGCTGGATCTATTATCCTTCCATTATTTGGATTCTGCTTGAGCTCTTCAATTCTGCTTTGTTGATTTGCTGGACTATTATATTTGGGATTTTGTTTGCTGCTCTGTTGCTGCTATTTTGCTGACTATTCTTCATCCTCAAAAGCCTAGACTCATAGATTGCTTTTTGAATCAGGTATGCTTCCATTTACTGAAGTTGTAATCGCACATTGTTTGAAGAAATGAAACAACATGAGTCATTTGGATGAATTTATCTCTGTCTTTCCTTTTAATTTGTAATTGTTATATTCTAGAATCCTTGTAATTCATTAGGATGGATTGTAATAGCTAATATCTATATGAAGTCAAATGAAATAGAATAGCTAGTATAGTAGTAATACGAAATTGTTATCACTTAATTAAAGTTCAAAACAAGTTAATACTAAAATTAATTCACCTATGAAACTAGTATAAGCTGGTAATTAACTATCTCTGTTAATTAAATCCTGAATAAGGATCGATTAGTTTAGAAAAAGGTAAATAAGTAGATAAAATATAAACTGCTTTGTCATCTAGTTTCATTTAACAATGATTTACTTATAATATAATTAGAATTCTGTAATCAATAATAATCTGAGCATGTTCAGCTAATATTATAATTACTGCTTAAGTACTTGAAATGAAAGTGTTAGTACCAAATTCCTGTTAGTATTTAATCAGTTATTAGAATTCGTAATTAGTATCGATTGATATGTAATCTGGTTTATTATGAAATAATATTAATCCTATTGGTTTATTCAGTTATTTGAGGAATGTTTGTTCAAAATTTATGTTAAAATTGGAAATCTGTTCTACATTTCATATGCTTACTCTGGACCTTGTTATGAATACAGGCCCAGATTCGACTAAATTTACCTTTGGGTCTTCAAGTGGTGATACTCGCATATTCTAGGCTTCAGAGGCCCTTTCACGCATAATGGACTGTTAACACAGTTCAGAAGTCCAGGCCAAGGCCTAGACATAATAATAACGAATTTAGAAAATATAAAACCATAATCTAATTCGGGAAAAAATAGAAATAGCAAACGTAGTGTGTGATAAGCTTGGACTTCTAAAAACAAGGGATGAGCCTCGTATTACAAATGAAAAGATACACGGGGCCCCCATATGAATTTTAATATGAATGTTAGACTCGGGAAGACCGTTAATACGAGTGCACATTTATGTGACTCAAATCTCAAATCCCGGCGAAGCTGAAATGCACTAAAGTCACAGGCGTACTGGTTGCGGTGTGACTCGAAATGCATTTTCGCGACGTCGCAAGTTGTTAAAATAATAAAACAGGACATTCACATTTATAAAAGCATATAAAGAAATCAAATGAGACAAAGACAACAGTTGAGCGATCGTGCTAAAACTACGAAATTCAAGAGTGCCAAACACCTTCTCCCGGGTTAACAGAATTCCTTATCCGGATTTCTGGTTTTGTGGAATGTTAAAACACAGCCATATTTCCACGGATTCGGGATTAAACCGGTGACTTGGGACACCATTATCTTCCTAAGTGGCGACTCTGAAATCTAAATAAATCCCGTTCCGGTTGTCCTTAAAATGGAAAAACTTCTTCCCTATTGTTATTATTATATCCCTTCTTGGGGTGTACTAATAAATTACGGGATATACTTTATCTTCGGAAAAGTTGTAAAAAAGGGAGGTGTGATAGCTCTGGTGACTCTGCTGGGGAAAAGCAACCCGGAACTTCGGTTCAAGGTTTAAGAATTCGAGCTCGATTAAATTGCCCGATTTGGGGCGTGACAATTTTATACTTTGATCGATGTGCTACATGTTTACCACTTTGATATTATGTGAATTATATATAACAATTGTGCCGAAAAACCTTTTCTTCTTACCCCGGGGATGTGCTTACTGGTTGAGACTCCCCTTTCTGTTAGTGTCAATACCCTAATAAGAAATAGAGGCCGGATAAGTTTCAAAGCTGGACGACTCCGCAGGTCCCCGGTACCTAGCCCCCTCCTTGATCCGAGCTGTCCACTCGGGTACACAGTCTAGCACTATAAAAACATCGGGATATTGAGCCTAGATTTAGGACGATTATTTGCATCATATCTGACTTAGGGGACTCAACAGAGGGGTTGGGTCCGTCTAGGACAGGTGACCCGGGAATCAAAATATCGAGCATATTATATGTTACATTTATTTGTCCTGGATTATTATGTGGACTAGCTAAATTTCTGAAAACAAAAAGAGAGAAAATTTTAGAATAGAAAATATTAAAATATTGACAAAACATTGCCGAAAGATTGAAAAGAAAGTTTGGAAATAGGTAGAACAAATTTTGTTGAAATAATTGGTCACAAAATAATTTGACCGAACTACGCAGGTTTGATTCTCACCACTAGGCGAGATACGTAGGCAATCCTTGACCGGTCCAACCACCCCTTTCAAAAAATAATCAAAAAAATGTTGAATTTTAGTTCTCAATAAATTGAAGTGATGCTGTTTTTAAAAAATAGCCGAATGTTCTGAAAGGACACCGGAAGGCTGTTTTTGCAAAAATGACCGCTTTGAAGTCATTTCTTTTCCTTTTTAAATAATAGCCTTGAAATTTTCAAATGAAATATGGAAAGGTTAATTCTTTCAAAATAATGAAAAATTGTCTTTGAAAAATATTTTCCTTTTTGAATAAAATTGCCTTTAATAAATGTGCAGGATGAACACAATACAAAATGAACCCTTTGCACTAATGAACAAAATCCCTTTGGAGTTGCAGTTATGGTGAAACGATCTAGGCCAAGAAGGACATGGTTGGATCAACGGATATCTAAAAGATCTTACTGGGTTGATGAACATAATACCTCGGGGTGATATTATTCGGGCTCTCGTTGCTTGTTGGGATCCTGCACATAATGTGCTCCACTTCTCACATTTTGAGCTCACTCCGACTTTGGAAGAAATTGCTAATTATATCGGGAAAAGTGAGGTTCCCTAAAAGACAAATATCTGGTGGCTCCGAGGGCTATTACAGTGCATAGATTCCTCGACTCCCTAAAGATTGCCAGAAATGTTCACAATGAAGACTTGGTTCACGGGTTCTGTACTATGAGTTTTGTATACCGCAGATATGGTCACATTCGGGGATTTAATGATCCAACAAACAAACTCTGCAGCAAAGCGAACTGGGCTAAGTGGGAGGAACACAGACATTTCGCCTTTATGGTAGCCTTTTTGGGATTGATCATATTCCCAAGGAAAGATGGAAATATTGACATTAGATTTGTCGGAATTGCCAATACTCTCCTTGTACAAGACAATAGTACGTTGGCACCAATGATAGTGGTCGATATCTTCCGCGCCCTCACATCCTGTAAAGCAGGACATGACTTCTTCGAGGGATGCAATTTACTTCTCTAAATGTGGATGATAGAGCATTTATGCCGCCACCCTCAGTTCTCAAGCTACGGATCATCTAAAAAGACGTGTATTGAAAAAGTCTGTGAGAACAAAAGAAGTCAAGTTGCCAGAAGGATCAAAAGGTTGGATCACATATTTGCAATCACTGATTGCTAGCCAGATAGATTGGGCATACGGATGGTTGTCCCTCAACGAAGTTATATACATGCCAATAGAAGGGTAGCATTTTCTGATAATGGGTCTCAAAAGCATCCAACCTTATGCGCCATATCGGGTATCAAGGCAACTCGGAAGATATTAGGTTGTACCAAAAGACGGGGACCTCAGCCTGCAAGCAATAGAAATCAGCCCCGATGGGCAATTCCCGGAAGCAATAATTCGGCAAATCTGAAATGAATGCCAATGCCTGAGAATAGACACTTATGTGGGAAACCGGGCTCAAGGAGAAGTATCACCAGGGTATGTCGCATGGTATCGCCAAGATGTTGAGCATGAGAGACCAATGAAGAGACCTCACATTCAAGAGTTGGCGGAGCAGTCTAAGGAACAGAAAGATTGGATGGCCAAGGAAAATGAATATCAAGCCAGAATCAGCTTGTTGAAAAAATAATTCCAGGACCTCATATTCGAAAGCAGCTTACATGCGGCAGCCAATGAGGGTGAAAAGAAACAGCTGAGAAAAGAAAATGAAACCTTTGTTGACTGTGAATGGAGCTTATGTAGAGCCAGTGGTTATCAAACCAGTTGTGCAAATACCAGTTGTGAATGCCAAGGTTGTACCGTGGAATTACGATAAGGTAATAGTGATGTATAAAGGGAAAGAAGTTAAAGGAGAAATTTGTGAAACTCATGGTTTAACTCGCTCGTAGCGATGCTTTGCCCCGGATGAACTAAGAAAAACAAAAGTGGCGAAAGAAAACCCAGCTTATGCGAAGAAGGCATCCATTGAGGAGGAAGCTGAAGAATTTTTGAAAAAGATGAAAGCTCAAGACTACTCTATAGTTTAGCAATTGAGAAAGACGCCCGCGCAGATATCGTTGTTATCCTTGCTAATTCATTCTGATGAACATAGAAAGGCGTTGATGAAGATTCTAAATGAAGCCCATGTACCGGAGAAGATTTCAGTATGTCATCTGGAGAAAATCACAAACAAGATCTTTCGGACAAATAAGATAACATTTTCAGACAGCGAGTTGCCACTGGAAGGGACAGAGCATAATAAAGCACTATACCTCATGGTAAAATGTGAAGAATCTGTAGTAACCCATGTTTTGGTGGACAACGGGTCAAGTGCCAATATCTGTCCATTGTCAACCTTGGGGAAGTTGAAAGTCAATCATGAGAGAAATCATCGGAACAGTTCATGTGTAAGGGGTTTTTATGGAGGCGGAAAGAACACCATGGGGGATATCATACTAGAGCTTACTATCGGACCAATGGATTTCACTATGGAGTTTCAAGTGCTGGATGTCGCTGTATCATACAACCTCTTATTGGGATGTCCGTGGATCCATGCTGCGAAAGCAGTACCATCTTCTTTGCATCAAAAGGTAAAATTTAAGTGGGAACAGCAAGAGATAATAGTGCACGGGAAAGACGATATTTCCAATGCTATTACACCATTTGAGGAAGTTAAAGGAGATAAAGGTCCGTGGGTGTACCAAGTAATGGACACCGTGGTTGTGAACAAAATATCTGAGGGAGAAAATATGCATGTACCCACGGTGGCCCCTGCAGCAGTAATGGTCGCCAAGGAAATGATAAAGAATGGGTTTTCTCCAGGAAAGGGTTTAGGAGTAACTTTGCAAGGTATAACACAGCCGATCCACCTTCCAAGCAGTACTAAAACTTTTGTCTTGGGTTTCAAGCCAACCATTGCCGATATCCAGAGAGCTAAGAAATTGAAGTAGAAAGGGTGGTCCCTCCCAAAACTAACCAACTCTTTTGTCAAGCTTGGTACACAGAGACGTCTGGCAACTGTCATACCAAACCGTGCGGAGATAAAACTTGATAAAGAGATTTTAGCAAGATTTGAGAGCTTATTTAAAGATGTGAATGTGTTGGAAACGGATGAAGGAACAAGTAAAATGGACGTTCAATTCGTGGGACCCCACACTATGCTAAATAACTAGGAAGCTACTCCTCTTCTGATTATGAGGGAGTTGTGGTAGTTAGCTTTTAATATTTCATTCCCAAAATTGTCTTGTTTTAAAATTGTAATCCCATATCCCATCATATCAAATGTATCCAACTCTTGTTACCTTTTGAAAATTCAATGAAATGCAATTTCTTTTCTTCCTCCATTTTTGCCTTATTTTATTTTTCTTCTTTTGTACAGTTCAATATTTGTTGATTCCAATGATATGTCATGCATGAAGGATTCCCGGTCCAGTCTTGATAATCGAATAGTTATACAGGAAATTGAAAATGAACATGAAGTGGAATATAAGTATGAGGAAGTACTGGAGGAAATTAGTATAGATTTGAGTCATTATGAAGAAAAACCCAAACCGAACTTAAATGAGACGGAGTCTATTAATTTGGGAAGTGAGGAGAATGTCCTGAGAAACAAAGATTAGTGTGCATTTAGAGACTTCCCTCAGAGAAGATTTAATCAGGTTGTTACATGAGTACAAGGACGTATTTGCTTGGTCTTATGATGACATGCCCAGGCTCAGTACTTATTTGGTGGTACATAAATTGCCTATTTATCTAGAATGCCGGCCGGTAAAACAGAAGTTAAGGAAATTTCAAACGGACATCAGTGTGAAAACAAAAGAAGAAGTTAACAAGAAATTCGAGGCGAAGGTCATACGGGTCACTAAATATCCCACCTGGTTAGCTAATGTTGTGCCGATCCCAAAAAAGGATGGAAAAACCAAGGTGTGCGTTGATTATCGAGACCTCAATAAAGCTAGTCCAAAGGATGATTTTCCATTGCCAAATATCCATATATTGATCGACAATTACGCCACGCATGAAATTGGTTCTTTTGTGGATTGTTATACGGATTATCATCAGATCCTGATGGACGAAGAAGATGCAGAAAAGACGGCCTTCAGCGGTGCCACATCAGAGGATCCTCAGGATTTCTTATTCAGTTGGCATGAGATTCTCAAGTCTATGGGGATAGTATAGTCTAATGGAGTTGACTTCTGTACATTCAGGCATTCAGGATCCGCCAAGACTTGGTGGAGAGATTACTGCTTGACTCGACCAGCAGGGTCCCCGGCTTTATCATGGGATCAGTTTGCAGAGTTATTTCTGGAGAAGTTTCTTCCTGTTACACAGCGGGATGCACTTCGGAGGCGGTTTAAGCACCTCCAGCAGGGTACTATGACTGTCACTCAATATGTGATGAGATTTGTTGATTTGGCACGTCATGCAGTGGTGATACTACCCACAGAGCGGGAGAGAGTCCGCAAGTTCATAGATGGGATTAATCAGCCGATTAGACTTCAGATGGCCATGGGAGTGGGGAGTGATATATCATTATAGGAGGCAGCTAATGCAGCACGAAGGGTTGAGATGTCTCTTGCTCGGGAGGTGGTTATTCTTCATACAAGAGGCCTCCTCATTCCGGCAGATTTAGTGGTTCTTCTTCTGGAGGCAGGGAATCTTTTGATAGGGGCCAGTCTTCCAGGCCTTTCCATTCCGCCCTTCAGGCTTCAAAGGGTGGACCAGGTGATCGTGGGTTTTGTGAGCAGTATTCATATCAGCCTCGTATTAGTGCTCAGCCTCTTCAGAGTGTTCGTGGAGGCCATTCAGATCGTCAGGGCCAGTGGCCCCATCAGCCTAAGAGTTGCTACGGTTGTGGTGACCCAGGTCATTTTGTCAGGTTCTGCCCTCGAGCAGCGGGCAACACTCAGCAGCGGGGCCCTCGTCCTATGATTCAGGCCCCAGCTGACCCTCAGCCTGCCCAGCCAGCCAGAGGCGGGGGTAGAGATTATAGAGGTGGAGGTCGAGACCGTAGAGGTGGAGACCGTCCAGCGAGAGGTAGAGGTCAGCCAGTTGATGGTCGTCCTAGAGACGCAGCTCAAAGGGGAGGGGCAGATCCCCGATTCTATGCTTTACCAGCCAGGCCGGAGGCAGAGGCATCAGATGCCGTGATTGCAGGTACTATTCTTGTGTGTGGCAGAGGTGCTTCAGTATTATTTGACCCTAGATCTACATATTCCTATGTGTCTTCCTACTTTGCACCGTATTTGGTCGTGCCCAGCTATGCTCTGGATATTCCAGTTTATGTGTCTACACCAGTGGGTGACTCCATTGTAGTCGATCGGGTGCATCGTTCGTGCGTAGTTATCTTTGGGGGTCTTGAGACTCCTGTGTTGATCTGTTGTTATTGGACATGGTGGATTTTGATGTCATATTGGGGATGGATTGGTTGTCCCCATACCATTCTATCCTAGATTGTCATGCCAAGACCGTGACCTTGGCCTTGCCTGAATCACCCCGACTAGAGTGGAAAGGTATCTCAAGCTACTCCGTTCGCACCGTTATTTCCTATGTTAAGGCTCGACGTATGGTTGAGAAGGGGTGTCTAGCTTATCTGGCTTATGTTCGTGATTCCAGCGCAGAGGTTCCTTCTATTGATTCAGTCCCCATTGTACGGGAGTTTCCTGATGTTTTCCCTTCAGACTTGTCGGGCATGCCACCTGACAGGGATATTGATTTCTGTATTGATCTGGCACCGGGCACTCAGCCCATCTCTATTCCACCCTATCGTATGGCCCCGCCGGAGTTAAAAGAGTTAAAAGATCAGTTGCAAGACCTTCTAGAAAAGGTCTTTATGAGGCCCAGTGTTTCCCCCTGGGGAGCACCTGTGTTGTTTGTGAAGAAGAAGGATGGCTCGATGCGGATGTGTATTGATAACCACAATTGAACAAAGTGACGATAAAGAACAAGTATCCACTACCGAGGATTGATGATCTATTTGACCAACTCCAGGGAGCGAGGGTGTTCTCAAAAATAGACTTGAGGTCAGGCTACCATCAGGGCGGCTAACATCCTTAAGACAGCCTTTCGCACTAGATATGGGCATTATGAGTTCTTGGTCATGTCCTTCGGGTTGACCAATGCCCCAGCAGCAATCATAGAGTTGATGAATCGAGTATTCAGGCCTCTATTTGTGATAGTCTTTATAGATGACATCCTAATGTACTCCCGCAGCCAGGAAGAGCACGAGCAGCACCTCAGAGTGGTTCTTCAGACTCTGAAGGACAATCCGCTATATGCCAAATTTTCGAAATGTGAGTTTCGGTTGAGTTCGGTGGCATTTTCGGGTCATATTGTATCAGTGGAAGGTATTCAGGTGGACCCAAAGAAGATTGAGGTAGTCTAGAATTGGCCTTGACCAGCTTCAGTGACTGAGATTCGGAGTTTCTTAGGGTTAGCAGGTTACTACCGTCGATTTGTAGAGGGGTTTTCTTCTATTGCAGCCCCGATGACCAGGTTGACCCAGAAGGGTGCCCAGTTCCAGTGGTCAGAGGAGTGTGAGGCGAGCTTTCAGAAGCTCAAGACAGCCTTGACTACAACACCAGTGCTAATACTACCTACGGGTGCAGGGCCTTATACAGTTTACTATAACGCATCGCGTACAGGGCTTGGAGCGGTACTGATGCAGGATGGTAAGGTTATTGCTTATGCTTCGAGATAGTTAAAGATACATGAGAAGAATTATCCAGTTCATGATCTTGAGTTAGTAGCAGTGGTTCATGCCTTAAAGATCTGGAGGTATTATCTATATGGTGTGACGTATGAGGTGTACACTAATCACAAAAGCCTACAGTACTTGTTCAAGCAAAAGGAGTTGAATCTACGACAGCGGAGATGGTTAGAGTTGCTGAAGGACTATGATATTACTATCCTATATCACTCGGGTAAGGCCAATGTGGTGGCCGATGCATTGAGTAGAAAGTCTGCCAGCATGGCTAGTCTCGCATTCATTCCAGTCAGTCATAGACCATTTGCTCTAGATGTCCAGGCCTTAGCCAATCAGTTCGTGAGACTAGACATTTCTGAGCCTAACAGGGTGTTATCCCGCACGGTCGCTCGTTCATCTCTATTAGAGCGTATCCGTGAGAGGCAATTTGACGATCCTCATTTGTGTGACTTGAGAGATACTGTACAGTGGGGAGGTGCCACGAAGGTAACTCTAGAGGATGATGGAGTATTGAGATTGCAGGGTCGAGTTTGTGTGCCCAATGTTGATGGGATTCGATAGTTGATCTTAGCGAAGGCCCACAGTTTGCGGTATTCTATTTACCCGGGCGCCGCGAAGATGTACTAGGATTTACGGTAGCACTATTGGTGGCGCAGGATGAAGAAAAATATCGTTGCGTATGTCGCTCGGTGTCTAAATTGTCAGCAGGTGAAATATGAGCACCAGAGGCCTGGTGGTATATTCCAGAGAATCGAAATTCCCGAGTAGAAATAGGAGCGAATCACTATGGACTTCTTTACTGGACTTCCCTTAACTCGGAGGAAATTTGATGCTATTTGGGTCATTGTTGGTAGGCTGACCAAGTCAGCACACTTCATTCCAGTATCTGTCTCGTACTCATCGGAGAGGTTAGAAGAGATTTACATCAGGGAGATAGTTCGCCTTCATGGGGTGCCGGAATCTATTATCTCAGATCGGGGTACGCAGTTCACTTTGCGGTTCTAGAGAGCGGTCCAGCAGAAGTTAGGCACCCAGGTTCAGTTGAGTACAGCTTTTCATCCTCAGACGGACGGCCAGTCCGAGAGGACTATCCAAATTCTAGAGGACATGCTTCGAGCATGTGTTATTGATTTCGGAGGCTCGTGTGACCAGTTTCTTCCATTAGCAGAGTTCGCCTACAATAACAGCTACCAGTCTAGCATCCGGATGGCCCCGTATGAGGCGTTGTATGGTAGGCGATGTCGATCACCAGTTGGATGGTTTGAACCAGGAGAGGCTCGGTTGGTGGGCACAAACTTAGTTCAAGAGGCCTTGGATAAGGTCAAGACTATCCAGGAAAGATTGCGTTCAGCTCAGTCCAGACAGAAGGCTTATGCGGATCATAAGGTTCGAGATGTAGATTTCATGGTTGGTGAGCAAGTATTGCTCCGAGTGTTGCCTATGAAGGGTGTGATGAGGTTCGGGAAGAAGGGCAAGCTCTGCCCTAGGTATATTGGTCCATTTGAGATTCTAGACCGAGTGGGAGGGGTGGCTTACAGACTAGCTCTGCCGCCTAGCTTATCAGCCGTGCATCCATTTTTTCATGTATTTACGCTTCGGAGGTACCACGGAGATCCCACACATGTGTTAGACTTTAGTACTGTCCAATTGGACAATGATCTATCCTACGAGAAGGAGCCGGTGGCAATTCTAGACCAGCAGGTTTGACAGTTGAGGTCGAAGAGTTTTCCTTCCGTGCGTGTTCGGTGGAGAGGTCAGCCTCCTGAGGCATCGACCTGGGAGTCCGAGTCTGATATGCGGAGCCGTTACCCACATTTGTTCCCCGACTCAGGTACTTCCTTCTCTTGTCCGTTCGAGGACGAACGGTTGTTTAAGAGGTGGAGGATGTGACGACCCAAAGGGTCATCACCTATTTTCCCTACTTGTTCTGCATTTTCGAGGCCTTGAAAACTGCATTCTATGTTGCCTTGATTTACGTGTATGATCCGGGCATATAGCTGGAAAGATTTTATGATAGAATATATGAATTCTATGAGAAATTTAAAGAAAAATGATATTAATATTGCTATAGTTGACTTCAGTCAACATTTTTGGTAAACAGACTCGGACCCGAGGACGGACAGTCCCGGAAGGTCCGTAGAAAAATATGGGACTTCAACATGCGTACGGAGTCGAATTCTGAGGCCTAGAGCCTAAGTTATGGATTTTTCTCTGAAATTGTTTTTGCTATAATTATTAAAGGAAACTGAATTAAATGACCTTGGTATCGGGCTCGTATTTTGGTTCCGACGCCCGGTACAAGTCTTAAATATTATATATGTGCTTTTTGCAAAGTTTGGTGACATTTGGATGTTCGTTTGATGTGTTTTGAACCTTGAGATCCAAACTTAAAAGTTATGAAAACTAGAAGAATGACAATCACGAACTTGAGGCTTGATTTGATAAAATCGATGTTATATTGGCGATGTGATCGCACAAGAATGTTTATAACATGTTTTTGATGTTGTGTACATGTTTGGTTTGGAGCCCGGGGGCTCGGGTAAAGATTTGATAGGCCGTTGGTTCAATTTCTGAAATTTTACACAGCTGGTTTTTCACCCAGATGGTATCTTTGCAAATGCGAAGATTTTTTCGCAATTGCGAGAAGTCCCAGACTGGCCTTGGTTCGCAAATGCAAACCATAATTTGCAAATGCGAAGTTGGCAGGGTTGAGCAGTGGTTCGCAAATGCGAACCTAGCCTCGCAAATGCGAGGCCTCCAGTGTTTCGCCTGGCTTCGTAAATGCGAAGCATTTGTTGCAAATGCAAACCTTATGTCGCAAATGCGACGATGTCAGTCCCAGACCTGTAGTGTTTGCAATTGCGAACAAATGTTCGCAAATGCGATATCCGCAGCTGTGCAATTTTATACTTAAACAAATTTTTCAGTTCATTCTTCATTCTTTCAAAAACCCACACACTACACACGAACCCTCAAGAGCAAATTTACTCCAAAACAATTGTAAGTCACTTTTTACTCAATTCTTTCAATTCCTAAGAACATTAAACATGTTTTTCAATAGAAATCATAGGTTTTCATGGTAGAGATTCTTATTTTTGGGTAAAACCTAGGGTTTTCAGGAATTGGGTAATTGGACCTCGAATTGAGATCCGATTTTGAAACAAATCATATATTTGAACTCGTGGGGAAATGGGTAACCGGATTTTGGTCCGAACCCCGAGTTCTGACCAAGTGGGCCAGGGGCGTTTTGGGAAATTTTGGGGTAAACTTTGGGAAAACCATTTTTAAGCATTCAAACCAAGTTATTTAGTATTTATTAATGTAATGGAATCAATTATGATTAGATTCGAGCTAGTTGAAAGCGGGAATTCGGGAAAAAAACTATAATTGAAGCATAATTTGGACTTCAAGGCTAGAGGTAAGTGTTTGTTCTATCCTAGCTTGAGGGAATAGGAATTGTGTGCTATGTGCTATGTGATCGAGTGCGGTGTATGGGCTGTGGTGATGAGTATCCATACACTGGCGTCTAGCATGACCGTGCGTCGATGTTGATACTTGTTGTGAGATATTTTAAAGATGAATTGTTGAACCCTTGCCGGGTTGTGAAATTATACAATTGTTTTCCCTTGCCGGGACTTATCGTGCAGTGAGATATTATTTTCCCTTGCCGGAACTTGTTGTGATGATTATTGAGTCCCTTGCCGGGACGGATTCATGATTATTGTTTTCATTCTTTGCCCTTAACTGTGATTGTTATTTGGGTGAGGAAGAGTGATAATGCATGAAGGGTGATGTCGTGCCTTGTTTTACTGATTTTGCACGAAGGTTAATGTTGTGCCTTATTTTATTGATTATGCATGAAGGATAATGTCGTGCCTTGTTATTGATTATGCACGAAGGATCATGCCATGCCTTGTGATATTCAATATGCACGAAGGGTAATGTCGTGCCTTGTTATTGAACCATGCACGAAGGATCATGCCGTGCCATGGATGTGAGGATGAGAGTAAAAGCACGAAGGGTGATGTCGTGCACTTTTATTTGCTTATTTGGTGAGGATGAGAGTAAAAGCACGAAGGGTGATGCCGTGAAACTATTTGCTATTCCTTGACTTGATATTACCTATTTCCTGTATACTTTGGTTTCCTTTGTTGACTTGATAAATGTTGTTAACTGTTGAGCTTTCCCTCTTATGATATTTTCTTGTTGAATTTGTTACTTGATAGTTCCTGTTATCTTGTGGTGTACATATGTATATAGAACTGCACAGGTTTATGTGGGTGTCTGGTCCTAGGCTTGTCACTACTTCGCCGAGATAGGCCAGGCACTTACCAGCACATGGGGTCGGATTGTGCTGATACTGCTCTGTGCATTTTTGCACAGGTCCGGGTTTTGATCAGGAGCAGCAGCAGTAGAGTCTTGCGTGGGAGTTGAGCATATCGAGACCGAGGTAGCTTGCAGGCGTCCGTAGGCCCAGCGTCTCTTCCACTTATTTATATTATTAGCTATAGTCTCCTTGTTTTGAGACAAACCGATTTACGTTATTTTCCTTCAGACCTTTATGTGTAGTATTTAGTAGTAGTTCGTGAGTTGGTGACTCCACGTCTTGGGTAGAGGATTTCGGTATTGTTTTACCTTGGTACTACTTATTTCTATTTTGATGAGTCTTCCGCATTTATTTAATTAAGGTTATGTTTCTTGTTGATAAAATCGTGTATCAAATACTAGTAAAAATAGGATAATATTAAATATGTTGGCTTGCCTAGCTACCATGAGTAGGCGCCATCATGATCCCGATGTTGGGGAAAAATTCGAGTCATGACAGATTTGGTCGGATATTTAAATATATGGCATGGTCAAATGAATCAGCCGTCATACCCAGATAAGTTCTGTCTTTACTTCAAAATACCCTTACCCTTTCAAATTCATATTTCTGCATTTCATTGATCAAAACCAGTTGCTAGTTGAAAGCTAACTACCAACTTCTCATGTTAAAAAGCGTAAATAATACTGGGTCAAAGGAAAAGAGAAAATAAAAAAATGGATGGCAATAAAAGCCGAAAGAAAATCAGGGAAAAATAAACAAAAAAGGAGAAAAGTAAAAGATGAGTGCAAGAAAACATGGCAATGAATTGCAAAGCAGGATGAAACAAAAAGAGGCGGACGATAGAAGCAAGGCCAGCAAAAATGCCAGTTGCTAACCACTATTTTATAACTAACCAGATTGTTCACTGATTTAGACAGGGACAAAAGATTCAAATTCTCACTAATCACTTTAAAGTGAATGTGACCAATGTGGGAGAAGATATCAAAAATAAAGAAACAGCAATAACGGGGGAGTCCACAGAGGAGGACTCACTCATTAATCAGGAACCTACCCAAACAGCAAGGGAGGTATTGTCTTTTCAAAATTTACACCCCACTTATCAAATTGAGGGAATATCTTTCTGAATTTTTCATTTCATGCATCAGGCGCCTACCTGGATAATGAAGGAATATTTTTCTGCATTTTCATTTCATGCATCAGGCGCCCACCTGGATAATGAGGGAATATTTTTCTGCATTTTTCATTTCATGCATCAGGCGCCCACCTGGATAATGAGGGAATATTTATTTATATTAGTAGTAGTTCATGAGACCACAAATTCCCATGTTCCAGCGTGCATTATACCAACGGGTCATCTTCCCAGTGAAGTAGATCCGTCTTCATGGGGCCTCAACGATCCCGGTGGCGATGTCCAAAGAGTGACGGACATATCTGAGATCGCCAAATGCTCGGGAGTTCCTCTATTCAATCCTTTTCCTTCTTCTTGTTGCTGGATATCTCGTTTGTACACATCTTCTCTTTATTTCCCGGGGGGTTATTGCTTGGTTTTGTCCAGTCATTAAGAACTTTATTTTTTATATATATAATAGTAGATAGAAATAACGCTTGTAAGGAGTCCTATAAAAACCTGGCACCATGCAATTGAACCGATTCAATTGTTTACTTATTCACTGAGACTAAGTGAATTTGCAAGCCCACTTTAATTTTCATGCATCAGGCGCCCACATGGATAATGAGGAAATATTTTTTTGCATTTTCATTTCATGGATCAGGCGCCCACCTGGATAATGAGGGAATATTTTTCTGCATTTTCATTTCATGCATCAGGCGCCCACCTGGATAACGAGGAAATATTTTTCTGCATTTTTATTTCATGCATCAGGCGCCCACCTGGATAATGAGGGAATATTTTTTTGCATTTTAATTTTCATGAATCAGGCGCCCACCTGGATAATGAGGGAATATTTTTATGCATTTTAGTTTTCATGCATCAGGTGCCCACCTGGATAATGAGGGAATACTTTTCTGCATTTTCATTTCTGCATCGAGCGCCCACCTGGATAACGAGGGAATATTTTTATGCATTTTAATTTCTGCATCAGGCGCCCACCTGTATAACAAGGGAATATTTTTCTGCATTTTCATTTCATGCATCAGGCGCCCACCTGTATAACGAGGAAATACTTTTCAGCATTTTAATTTCTGTTCGGGCGCCCACCTGTATAATGAGGGAATACTTTTCAGCATTTTTAATTTCTATTCAGGCGCCCACCTGTATAACGAGGGAATACTTTCCAGCATTTTAATTTCTGTTCAGGCGCCCACCTGTATAACAAGGGAATACTTTTCAGCATTTTAATTGTTTTTCTAATAAGAGTAACACCACAATACATGGAAAGCCCCAAACTGGGGCAGAGGAAAAAGTTTTCTTTGTTTTTGTTTTTAAACAGGTATCGACCTGGTAGCAAGAAGCATATTTTGAAGTCACACGAAGGGATAGAAGCAGTATATCAGAAACAAGAAATAATCAAAAATCCACAAAAAGAAGGATGCGAATAAAGAGCAACATGTGATATGGAAAAGCAAGAAAATGCAAGAAGACAAGTCATAGATAGGATTCCCTTGTAATTCATAAGATCAGAGCTTAGAATAGCTTGTTTATTTTCATTTTTATCCCGGTGTAATAAGGAGTTAGTTAGTGATTATAGCAACAACAGTAGCAACATCAGTCTTGGTAGTTTTAAACTACCAGACCATCCCGAACTACACCGACCTGATTCCTGTTTAGTTCAGGATATGTAGGCAACCTCTGAAGCAGGGTGCGGTCAAAAGGCTTTCAAAATGCTTCTTATGGAATATGCCAGTGGAAAAAAATCTCTCATTACTGCTCACTTATCTTTGCACCGAAACTCTTCGTGTTCCCGAGCAAAGAGGGGCAGCTGTGAGCACGTGATTTTTTCGCTAAGCAAATAAATTCCAATATAAATATATAAATAAATACAAAAATAGTTTTTGGTGGGAATTGTGTGATTTAATTGAAATACTTGTGTGTTTTGTTTTTAAAAATAAATGTGAAATTAAAACTAGAAAAGGAATTAATTAGAAAATGTCACAAAATTATGAAAATTTAGAAAAAATCAACAAAAATATAAAATACCGGAAAAACAAAAGAAAATGGCAAAAATATCATAAAATACCAAAATAATTAGGGAAAATAGGAAATAAAAGAAATATAACAATTGAAAATAAATACAAAAAGAGAAAAATGAAATACAAAAGAAAATAGCAATAAATAATTAAAATACAAGATAAAAATACAAAAATATAATACAATTTGGGCTAGAAATAATGAAATACATATACATCTATTGAGCCCAAACGCATTTAGCCCAAAAGACCAGCCTGATATGCCCAGCCTCTTGGCCAAACGACGACGTACAGGGCATTAAAACCTCAGTCGTTGATGAAATGGATCCAACGAACCAGATGAGGCGGTTCGATTGGAAATCATACGACGCCGTATAGAATACAAATCTGGGTGGTCCAAAGGAATGATCAGACGGATGGCATTTAATCTCATTAAGAGCTAAACGACACAGTATGATGAAATAATCCTGGCCGTTCAAACTTACACATCTAAAGGGTATAAAGCAGCCTCTCATTTAACTAAACGACACTGTTTAAAAGGAGAAAATATTGGCCGTTGATCTTAGTTGATCCAAAGGCTAGTATTACGCAAGACGAAGGGAGTATACAAATGCTCATCTCCGTTCAAATCAATACATACACTCACATTTGTATACACATTGCTAACCCTAGCCGCCTCCCCTTTATATCTTCTTCTTCCTTAGTCTCCCATGAAGACTGGCCGGACTATCCTGAAACCTTCATCGTCTCTAGCTCAAGCAGCCACAAAATACTTCACCCCTATTCACCAAACACTACACCACCATAAAACCCAGTAAACCAAAGATCCCCTCTTTTCTTGAAACTCTGATCGCCGGACCCCTAGCCGGCGACCTCAAAACCTATGAACCAGCCTTTGTAATTAGCACCATAAGACTGCCTTGAAGAGATCTTTCACCTCGTCTAGGTGTCTGATCTCGAATATAATTGGAACTCTTCAAATATAACAAAAAGGCTTGTCGGAACCCTACTCTGGCGAGCACCCAAAAACAACCTCACCCCAAAACCTGAACCAAGCCCCAGACCACCCCTTACCCACCAAAACTCAAAAAAGAAGCCTCATCAGAGAAGTCTAATAGTCAGAAGACTAAAAGTCTTCAAAACTTCTGAAGTCTGGAAATAAATAAAGAAAGAAAGAAAGAAAGAAAGAAAGAAAGAAGAAATAAAGAGGAATGAAAGAAAGAAAAGAAAGAAAGAGAAGAGAAGAGAAAAGAAAGCCCTAAAAGCTAAGATCCCTGTTCCTATTTTCTTTGATTTTTTTATTCTGAAAATGTTTCTCTTTGATATGTTCTTGATGTTCTTGTGAGCCTATCTCTTCTGCATGTTTAAGATCTACCTCTGTTTCGTTACACATGCCTAAATCTGTTATAGTGTTCTTAGGATTTTTAATGTTTATTATACATGAATCATGAGTAAATAGGCCTGTTTGTGTGTTTGTTCATCATGTTTTGTCTAAACTTAAGCTTTGATTAATTGGGATTCAACCATTATCAAATTTTCCCTCTGAGTTCTAATTGATTGAAAATTGATTTACGATTAAGGCTATATGTGCAAAATAACATGCATTGGCTATATTTGTAATCTGATTCATTTTGTGAGTCCATTCTGAATATTTGATGCTTTTGTGATTTGGGTCATAGTTGTAAAGACTTTGTGGTTAGTTCTGAAAGCTAAAGTATGTGGCTATTTCTGAAAGAGTAAAGTTTGGTCGTTAAAGTGGCTATCTCTGTTATAAAGTGGTTATGCTGATTTATTAATGGTATTAAGTGGTTTGTTCTGAAAGCTTATCTCTGTTGGTTAAATCAATTGCCTTGTGTTAATAAAGGGCTATATGTTAAATAAGAGTTTAGGTCTCTTAAATATGGTCTAAAATTGAAAATGGGTTTGGGGATACAACTGGCTAAGTCTTAAATTAGTCATAGAAAGTAGCTACTAGTTAAATAACTCTTAACCCTAGTCTGCCAAGACCTTAGTAGGTCGGGTAAATTGAGAAAAATAATAAGGGTATAATAGGAAATAATAAATGGCATTCTTGAAGATTTAATAGAGCCTATAGAGTTAGAAATGACTTTAGTACCTAGTATTCCTGTGATTACCTACAAAATAAAGGACAAATTGGGCATAATAAAAAGGCAGACTTGTAATAAAACTTACCAAGTGAGGGTAACCTAGTAAAATACCCCTAATAGAACACTATAGAACTGCCTAGAACCTTCTAGCAAGGGCTCTAAGATATTTCGATACACTCTTAATGAACTAATCTATAAATAATTGAAAAAATAAGGGGAGGGGATTGAAAATAACTTATTTGAATTTTCCCCCAATTTCCCCCAAAACTAGTCTATAAATATGCCATTAGAGAGCGTGAAAAAGGGTCTGGAAAATTATATTTCTGAAAAAGGGGTTCAGCTCTGAAATTTAGAAATGTGATTCTATATACTACAATCCTTATCTGATTACTTTAGGTATTGATTTGAGAGTTCCTGTTGGGTCTATTATCCTTCAATTATTTGGATTCTGCTTGAGCTCTTCAATTCTGCTTTGTTGATTTGCTGGACTATTATATTTGGGATTTTGTTTGCTACTTTGTTGTTGCTATTTTGCTGACTATCTTCATCCTCAAAAGCCTAGACTCATAGATTGCTTTTTGAATCAGGTACACTTCCATTTCCTGAAGTTGTAATCGCACATTGTTTGAAGAAATTAAACAGCATGAGTCATTTGGATGAATTTATCTCTGTCTTTCCTTTTAATTTGTAATTGTTATATTCTAGTATCCTTGTAATTCATTAGGATGGATTGTAATAGCTAATACCTATATGAAGTCAAATGAAATAGAATAGCTAGTATAGTAGTAATACGAAATAGTTATCACGTAATTAAAGTTCAAAACAAGTTAATACGAAAATTAATTCACTTATGAAACTAGTATAAGCTGGTAATTAACTATCTCTGTTAATTAAATCCTGAATAAGGATCGATTAGTTCAGAAAAAGGGAAATAAGTAGATAAAATTTAAACTACTTTGTTATCTAGTTTCATTTAACAATGATTTACTTATAATATAATTAGAATTCTGTAATCAATAATAATCCGAGCATGTTCAGCTTAAGTACTTGAATTGAAAGTGTTAGTACCAAATTCATGTTAGTATTTAATCAGTTATTAGAATTCGTAATTAGTATCGATTGATATGTAATCTGGTGCTTTATGAAATAATATGAATCCTATTGGTTTATTCGGTTATTTTAGGAATATTTGTTCAAATTTTAATGTTAAAATTGCAAATATGTTCTACATTTCATGTGCTTACTCAGGGCCTAGTTATGAATACAGGCCCAGATTCGACTAAATTTACCTTTGGGTCTTCAAGTAGTGATACTCGCATATTCTGGGCTTCAGAGGTCCATTCGCGCATAATGGACTGTTAACACAGTTCAGAAATCCAGGCCTAGTAGTAAATAATTGGCCTGGACATAATAATGACGAATTTAGAAAATATAAAACCATATTCTAATTAGGGAAAAAATAGAAATAAAAAACGTAGTGTATGATAAGTTTGGACTTCTAAAAATAATGGATGAGCCTCGTATTAAAAATGAAAAGACACACGCCGCCCCATATGAATTTTAATATGAATGTTACGGGAAGACCGTTTAGCGAATTTCACGGTATTTCCTAAAGATAATAAGGCGTAAGCGTTATAGGCAAAACTAAAATATACATCCTTAATACGAGTGCACATTTATGTGACTCAAATCTCAAATCCCGGCGAAGCTGAAATGCACTAAAGTCACAGGCGTACTGGTTGCGGTGTAACTCGAAATGCATTTTCACGACGTCGCAAATCGTTAAAATAACAAAATGGGACATTCACATTTATAAAAGCATATAAATAAATCAAATAAGACAAAGACAACAGTTGAGCGACCGTGCTAAAACCACGGAATTCGGGAGTGCCTAACACCTTCTCCCGGGTTAACAGAATTCCTTATCCGAATTTCTAGTTTCCCGGACTGTTAAAACATAGTCATATTTCCTCAGATTTGGGATTAAACCGGTGACTTGGGACAACATTATCTTCCCAAGTGGCGACCATGAAATCTAAATAAATATCGTTCCGATTGTCCTTAAAGTGGAAAAACTCCTTCCATGTTGTTATTATTATATCCCTTCTTGGGGTGTACTAGTAAATAACGAGGTATACTTTATCATTGGAAAAGTAGTAAAAAGGGAGGTATGACAGTTGACTTGTGACTTAGAGAGCTGAGAATCAAATTTTGATGATTCGATCAGCTCCGGGAGGTCATTTGGGGCTTAGGAGAGTGATCAAAATTGAATTTGGAGGTCCGGTGTAGGTTTAGGCTTGAATTGGCTAAGGTTGAACTTTGGTGAAATCCGAACGGTAGGTGAGATTTAGATCCGGGGCTCGGAATGAAATTCCAAGAGTTGCAGTAGCTCCGTTAGGTGATTTTGGATATGTCTGCAAATTTTCAGGTCATTCGGATACCGTTTGGCTGGGTTTTTGATTAGATGGTGATTTCATAAGTTCTAGTTGAAACTTAGGCTTGAATTCACCTTGATTCGATGATTTACATGATTAAGGGTCTGTTTTTATGATTGGAAAAAGTTCGTATCATATTTTGGAGTAGGTTGGTGGTTTTTGTTGGGGTCTTGGGGACCTCGGGATGAATCCGGGGTCCAAACGGACCATTTTTGGCTAAATGAGGGATCAGGTCTGCTGTCATAAGTGCAGCAGACATTTGTTCATCGCGATCACGATGATGGTCACGCGATTGTGTAGTGTATCGAAGAGCTGAGGATCTTTTGTTCTTTGCGTTCGCGAGGTGTTGGATGCGAACGCGTAAGGTGAGGACTGGTGAATCGCGATTGTGATAGTCTGGGTCGTGTTCGCGGAGTGTAAGTGCAGCTGGGCATCATGATCGCAACTGAGTCCACGCGATCGCGTAGAGGAAAATAAGGACTGCTGCCATTTGTTCATCGCGAACGCGTGTGTTTCGCGTAGGGTAAAAATGCTTGGCAGAAGGGTTTTTAACAGGACATATCAGTCGTGAACATGTAGCAATTTTCCTCCATTTTTGAGTTCTTTGAGAGCTGAGTGACGTGATTTGAAGGGGATTTCATCGGGAGTTCATTGGAGGTAAGTTTTATGGTCTAAATACATGATTTTATCCTAGAATCTTCATCAATATCACTGAAAATTGAAGGATTTAAGGTGTATTAATAGGGGTTTTGGCTCTAAGCTTGGGATATTGAAATTCATAGATTTGAATGGCAAACAGAGTCCGATATGCATGGACTTGTGTTGAGATAAGGATTCCAAAAATGTAACTTTTGTAATTTTTTCGAGAAGCGCACCGAAAGTCAGATTTTGACAACATCGTGGGTTTTGGTGTAAATCGAGTTATTTCGATTGGGTTGTGTCTATTTTGCCTATTTTGATGTATTCTTATTGATTTTGATCAGATTTGGCATTCAATGAGGTTGATTTGTGAGGCAAGCGCAAGGCGAGCTAGGACTTTTGTCGATTCGAGGTGAGTGGTGTTAGTAAATGATGTACTGAGGGTTTGAAACCCCGTACTTGCACTATACAGTGCTATGCTGAGATGAAACACGCATCATGTGATGAGCGTGGTGGTATTGTGACTGGGGATTTGGACTTGGTCCTTCCCAATTGATAGTGTACCAGTATTATGACTGAGATTGAGCTTATAACTGTGTAATTGGGCTAGTAGCCGTGTTTGGGCCTTGTGCCGTTCTGTAGAGTATTATGGAAGCCTATAGAGCTAACTGACCCTTATATCATGTTGGACATATACGCTCAGCTGTAATCATAGTTGTATAGCATATCAGGAGCCAGTACGAGATGTGTACACAGAGAGAGACTACCTGGGGTGGGATTTCCTGTTCTAGCCGAGTGGGCCCGAGCGGCCAAGTCTAGAATGAGTGAGATAGGGGTGAGGACCCTCGGCATATTATATATGTATATATATATATATATATATATATATATATATATATATATATATATATATATATATATATATGTGTATATTGGATCGGGCTGCACGCCGTATCACTATATATATTGGATCGGACTACACGCCGCAGCACTATATATATTGGATCGGGCCGCAAGCCGCAACACTATATATATTCGATCGGGCTACATGCCCCAGCACTATATATATTGGATCGGGTTGCACGCCGCATCACTATATATATTGGATCAGGTTGCACGCCGCAACACTATATATATTGGATCGGGCTGCACGCCACAATACTATATATATTGGATCGAGCTGCGCGTCGCAACACTATATATATTGGATCGGGCTGCACGACGCAGTACTATATATATTGGATTGGGCTGCACGCTGCAGCACTATATATATTGGATCGGGCTACACGCCGCAGCATTATATATATTCGATCGGGCTGCACGCCGCAGCGCTATACATACTGGATCGGGCTGCACGCCGCAGAATTAATATATATACATATATATTGGATCGAGCTGCACGCCGCAACAGTATGAGTGAGGACTAGGTCAGTGTGGGATCATTGTGAGACAGTTGTGGATTGGAATTGGGCTTATCACTAGGGAGATGACTTACGTGTGAGGTTACCCTTAGAACTTTTTAGTGATAGTACAGGTGTTCTTACTTTCATTGTTATTTATTATTACTACTCACTGAGTTGAAATATACTCACCCCACTCCCCTGTACGTTTTGTGCAGATCCAGGTGTTCAGGAGGGAAATTGAGCTATCGCAACTGCTACATTATTGTTTTTCCCATGAGACTTCGAGGTAGCTGCCGGCGTCCGCAGGACCTGATCTCTCCCTCTCTATCATTTTGTCATTTCTATTCTGCCTAGACTTGATTTGTGTCGGATATTTCCATGTGTAGAGGCTCAGACTTGTGACACCGTGATTGTTGGGCTGTATTTTGTATGCTTATGTTTCCACACTTATTGTTTTGATATGAAAACAAGCTATTAATGTTAATTGATCAGTATTAATTAATAATTGGCTGGTAATATAGATAACATGGTCGGGCTTGCCTAGCAATGCGTTGGGTGCCATCATGACTCGGGTTTGGGTCGTGACAAGTTGGTATCACATCCTAGGTTTACAGGTCTCGCAAGTTATGAGCCGGTTTAGTAGAGTCTGGTGGATCGGTACGGGACGCATGTGCTTATCCTCGGGAGGCTGCAAACCTTTTAGGAAACACTTCACATTCTTGGAATTTTAATCATGCGTACTTGATTCAGCTTGAGATGTAATTCTTGAAATTCCTTCTACACGTCTGTAAGCGCATTCGAGTGCTTAGTGATAAATTTGCCTTGATGGCTTGTGATTCCCCGATCGAGGGGCGAGATATAATCTCTGTGAGTTCATGTTAGTCCAGTCGGAAGGACTTGAGACCGTATCTTTGTCTATGTTTTAGCACCGAGGTGCTGATTTTGCAAGCTGGTATGACAAAATTTATATGACCAGTATTGTCCCTAATTAAGGTAATGGCGGTTTGATAATGGGTGAGCTTTTAGGTGTTAGACTCTTATTGTGATCCATTGTGTAGCCCCTAGCTATGGGCGTGGTGAATATGTTCATGTCTGTTAGTGGAAAGGTAAAGTGCACTACGTGTGGTAGTATGAGTTCAGACTCAGGAAGACCGAATGTGTTGTTCTATGTGTATTGTGGTGAAAGGTTGTTGATATATGTTATGATTTGAGCAGGTGCAGCGCATGCCTATGTATCAATTTTGATGAGGTAATTTGTGTAATATTGAGGTTAATGTTGTTGATATACATTGTGATGTCTTGTCAAGTTGCCGATGTATTGTTAGGATGGTTTAGGTGATTCTCTGGCAGGTGGGTAGGCAAATTACAAAGGAAACTTTGTCGAAATTTATGGAAAATTTGGGACTTAGAAAAGGCCTTTTCACCTAAAGAGTGGGCTTAACTGTTGTGTGTGGTAAAATGCAAGAATTACTAAAGCGTTAAGATTTCTGATGACTCGAGCCTCCATAAGACTTGTATATGACTTCAGTTTAATCTCACTATAAGAGTGTGGCATCATTTGAGTAAGAATGCTATGAGTGGTTAAAAGTTCCTTGATGTATAGCTTCGAGCCAAGTTGGGAAGGTTGTTATTGATTAACTGACTGCACTGTTGTGTGCTATGTTGGTTCTGTCTCTAAGTATGTTGGGAAAATCTTTATAAAGGTGATATGGTTCTTCGTAGATGTGAAGAAATACTAGGATGGTCGAAACTGATATTGATAAAGAATGCTCGTGTATAGTAAAGAAAGATAGCTATTTGTATCTGTATGAAATCATGTTCAGCAGTGTCAGAGTTCTAACAAAGGACGAGTGGTTCTGTCAATAAGACAGTTGAATTAATCCGGAATAAGGGTGAATGACGCCCAAGAATGGTCTTGCGGTGTTCAAGATTTTGCTTGTAACAGTCAGGTGTCTTAAGGTTGTGTATGTGGCCAGAGAATGTGGTTTCGTTAAAAGAGATCAAGACTTGTGGTATGTTATGTTAATTGTGGGATTCTATGTATCCTTATCGGAGGGTAATAATAACGAATTCAGAATCGCAGGAAGTTCTTCGAATAAAGTATTATAGAATGTGGTACTTTCTAGGAGAAAGAGTTCGTGATGTGTTTTACCGTGGTTTGAAAATAGTATATTTTCTATTGGTATGTGAAGCTTGGAATGTGTAATGATTTCTCTACTATATGAGGTCGTGGAAGTTCTTGACTAGTTGAGTGCGTTGATGCCTGCGACGCAGGAGAGAGGTAGAAGTCCTCATGTTATCCTAAGTGTGGTATGGTCTGTGTGTAATGTATACTGATAATATCTAGTGGTACTGTGGTATTCTCTTACTAGATCGACTGTAATAATTGAGTCGTTAATGGCATAGTGAAAATTCTGAATGGCTTTTGTGGTATGGATGAATGCTTGATGTATGTTATGTATTCGTACGATGGAGTGTGGAATCAGGCATTGTGATTCATGTGTTACATATATGTTGGAGACTAGAAGTTCTCGTAATCCGCCTATGTAGTGGTTGTATATCGTGGGTATCGGCACCGTTTAGCGGTTATTGGAAAATGGAAGCCCTAGTGGCTCTCTCTTTACTTGATATGATGAATTTGGGTTTTGATATTTAATTGCAGACTGGTTGACTTATGTCAGGTTGTCTAGACTAATGTGATGGGTGATGTCGAAAAGAAACACCACAAATTGCGCAGTAGAGTGCATCAGATTATGTTCCAGCAGGGTATATGTATCCCAGGATCAGCGGACGACTGGTAGGTATTGCTTTGTCAGTTGGGCCTTCGTGGCGGATGTCAGTGTAGAGGTATCTACCATTGATTCGGTTCCGATATTAAGGAACTTTGTCGGATGCGTTTCTTGTGTCCGAGCTTGATGGTTATATATGTTTGTTATAATGAGCAGCTTGACTCGATGTGCATTTCCTCTTGCGAGATTTATGTGTGGATCGGGTGGTACGCCGCCACGGGTTAGTTGGATCGGGTGGCACGCCGCCACGGCTATGTTATTGGAGTGGGTTGCGCGCCACAATAGTGTGACGTGGAGAATAGTTTCCTATATGTTACCTTGTATACAATACTTTCTGGCTTCTGAGGAAAAGTCTGTATTGGGTACCGCTCAGGGAATAGCACATCGGTTGTATCCTTTCAGGATTTGATAGCGTATATTAATTGTGTCACCGCGGGTGTGATTAATTGCTTGAGTTCATACCTAAATATGTGCATGGCTGACCGTTTTGAGCATGATGACTTGAGGTGCTTCATGAGTAATAGAGTTTGGATAGAATCATGAGTCTTGGCAAGGCCACGTGATGTTATGACATTTCGAGGAGGATTCGGGTACTCTATGATGTGAGACGGGATCTCACTTCTATGTTATGATGATACGGATGAATTAAACTACAGCTCTTTTATTTGAGTCAGTTGTTATGATTTGAGTATGATCAGACGTTTCTTATTGGAGCCTGTGTTGTGCTCGTCGTGGCTTAGGCCGGTGTTGAGGAGTCATATCACCAGTGTAGTGTATTACTATCGAAAGGACCGTTGGAGTCATTATTGAGTGCGAGCATATGTGATTTCAGTTGGTTAGAAAGGTAATATTGAGGTTTAGCTTTGAGAACTATTGCGGTATCAGTCAAACGAGAAATGGATTCATGAATGTTTGACTTGAGAGATGGATTCGATATATCGCATGTTTCGGTTGTCGTGGGCAGTATATTAATGTGTTGGAGTAAGGCTTTAGCTAATGAAAAAAAAAAGGTTTTTCTATTGGTATTTGGTTATTGCGGGTAGTTGCTATGGGTAGATGTCATCACCTCGAGGGTTTAGGTGGTATAGCATATGATATGGTCTCACCGAGAGTGGCGAGTATGGGTTATTACAGTTAATTCGTGTGTATCTTGAGTATAGGCATGGGATTAGGATTTGGTATGTGATTTCGGGAAGTGCAATGTGGTCTATGGTTTGGATGGGTTGTGAAATTCCAGCTATAGTGTGTATCGGGCTTATGTGAGATAGGGTGACATGGGATCGCCCCAAATATATGCTTGGTAAGGTCATTCAGCTATTGGGTTGCTACTAGTAAACCTCTTGGTCCGCTCGAGGACGAGCGTTTGCTTAAGTTGGGGAGAATGTGATGACCTGGCCCGTCATCATGTGAGTTATCACCCCGTTTTCCACGTTATATGCTTGTTCATGTTTCAATATGTGTGTTTGGTGAGTTTGAGTCAATTCGGATCGAGTTTGGTTGGAAATGAGACAAATAGTCTCTTAGGAGAAGGCATAGTTGGTAAAAGTCAACCAGATGTTGGCTTGTGAGTTGGAGAGCTCGGAATCAAATTCTGATGATTCGGTCAGCTCTAGGAGGTCATTTGTGGGTTAGGAGAGTGATCGGAATTGAATTTGGAGGTCTGGTGTAGTTTTAGGCTTGAATTGGCTAAGGTTGAACGTTGGCGAAATCCGAACGGTAGGTGAGATTTATATCCGGGGCTCGGAATGAAATTCCGAGAGTTGCAGTAGCTCCATTAGGTGATTTTGGATATGTCTGCAAATTTTCAGGTCATTCGGATATCGTTTGGCCATGTTTTTTATTGGATGTTGGTTTCGGAAATTCTAGTTGAAACTTAGGCTTAAATTCGCCTTGATTCGATGATTTCCGTGTTTAAGAGTGTGTTTTCATGATTGGAACAAGTTCGTATCATGTTTTAGAGTAGGTTGGTGGTTTTCGTTGGGGTCCCGCGGACCTCGGGATGCATCCGGGGGTCCAAATGGACCATTTTTGGCTAAATGAGGGATCCGGTCTGCTGTCATAAGTGCAGCAGACATTTGTTCATCACGATCGTGATGATGGTCAAGCGATCACGTAGTGTATCGGAGAGCTGAGGATCTTTTGTTCTTCGCGTTCGCGAAGTGTTGGATGCGAACGCGTAAGGTGAGGACTGAGTGAATTGCGATCGCGGTAGTCTGGGTCGCGTAAGGTGATGACTGCACGTCGTAACGTATCTTATGATTGAGTATGGGTCAGGCTGCACGCCGCAGCGAATGTTATGATTATATTGTGCTTGGGATGAAGGAGCTCCTCCGGAGCCGTTATCCACATTTATTCCCCGGCTAAGGTACTTCCTTCTTTTGTCCGTTCGAGGACGAACGATTGTTTTAGAGGTGGAGGATGTGACGATCCAAAGGGTCATCACCTGTTTTCCTCATCAATTTCGTGCTTTTGAGGACTTGAAAACCTCATTTTATACTGACTCGATTTGCGTGGGCAGCCCGGGCGCATAGCTGGAAAATTTTTGTGTTGAAATATGTGAATTCTATGAAAATTTTGAAGAATTTTGATATTAATATGATTATAGTTGACTTTGGTCAACATTTTTGGTAAATGGACCCAAACCTTATATTGGACGATCTCCAAAGGTCCGTAAAAAATAAATAGGACTCCGGCATGTGCACGGAGTCAAAATCCGAGGTCTAGAACCTAAGTAAAAGAATTTTTCTCTTAAATTAGTTTTCTGAAATTATTAAGAAAAATGAAAATGAAAATTGATTAAAAGACTATGGTATCGGGCTCGTATTTTGGTTATGACGCCCGGTACATGTCTTATATATTGTTTAAGCACTTTATGTAAAGTTTGGTTGAAAACGGACGTTGTTTGACGTGTTTCGGACCTAAATAGCTAAAGCTAAGGTTTATGAACTTTGAAATGAAAAGTGATGATCTTGAGGCTTGATTCAATGTTATTTTGGCTATTTGATCGCTCGAGTAAGTACGAATGATGTTTTGGAGTCAATTTGCATATTTGGGTTGGAGCCCCGAGGGTTCGGGTGAGTTTCGGATTGGTTTGGGTTGCTTTATGCTCGTTTTCTTATGCTTCGACATCGTTTCTTCAAGAATAAATGATATCATATTGAATAAATGAGCTCAGATTACTATTTTGAATGAAGCATTAGATCCGTATCGTCATTACAGACCTGTAGCAAAAAGAATCATCGAATTTGGACATTGTATGAGGATTTTATGGCCATTTTACTAAGGTTGCCCAGATTTTCAGGTGTTAATGACGAAACTGTCCCTGACGACGTATTAAAAACCTGCACTCTTTGCAAATCCTTCATTATAAGGTCAAATTGAGTGATTCAAAAGCCTAAATTCATTGAAATTTCACAAAGAATCCATTCGGAGTAGTAAAACGCATGAAAAGTATACCTATAATGGGCAGGTCGAGTTTTCTTCCAATTTTTAAACAGGACGAACCCTCTGAGGAGATTTTTAAGAGAGAAAATCAGTGGGTATCACAGAGGTAAGTGATTTGATCATTAAAATGCATTTATGGGTGATTATAAATCACAATGCCATATTTTAAATCATGAAAACAGTAGAAAAATAAGATTTTAGAGCTTGGAATTATGAGACCTTTAGGGGTTGATTTGAGGGGTCAACCGGACTTCGATTTTGATGTTCTTTATATGTACGGACTCGTGGAGAGACGAGAAATCCATTGGTATGGTTTTTGGAAATTTTTGACTAAGCGGGCCCGAGGTCGGTTTTACAATTTTTTGACAGCATGTTAAAAGTACTTTAATTAGGAAATTGGGTTGGTTTGTTGAGTGGAATTGATGATATTAAATAAATTGTGTATAGATACGATTGATTTGGAGCCAAATTCAAAAGTAAAAGCATTGCTTGAGGATTGAGTGGACTATAAGTCGTCGAGATAAGTGTTTGATCTATCCTAGCTTGTGGTAATAGTATTAAAGTTTAATAATTGCTATTTGCTAAATGATCGAGTGCGGTGTATAGGCGCGGTGACGAGCGTCTATACACCAGAGTCTAGCATGATTGTGAGTCGTTGTTGGTACATGTTGTGAACTAATGTGGAACTCTCCTAAGCTAAATTATGATTAATCCCTTGCCGGGATGGTTAAATTATTGAGCCCTTGCCGTGTTGTGAAAGTTGTTATTATTGTTGCCTTGTCGGGACCTTATTGTTGTTGTTGTTGTAATTGTTCCCTTACCGGGACCTTATTGTTGTTGTTGTTATTGCTCCCTTGCCGGGACCTTATTGTGTTATTGATACTCCCTTACCGGGATGATACTTGTTGTTTATTTCATTCTTCTTGCCCGTTAATTATGACTGTTGTTTGGGTGAGGAAGAGTGATAAAGCACGAAGGGTGATACCGTGCCATTTCTAATTATATTTGCACGAAGGATCATTCTGTGCCACGTTTTAACTATTTATGCACGAAGGAATATTCCGTGCCATTGTTAATTATATTATGCATGAAGGAACATTCCGTGCCATGAATGTGAGTTATGAGAGTAAAAGAACGAAGGGTGATGCCGTGCACTTTTATTTGATTGTTTGGGTGAGGATGAAAGTAAAATCACAAAGGGTGATGTCAGGCACTTTTATATGATTGTTTGGGTGAGGATGAAAGTAAAACACGAAGGGTGATGCCGTGCAACTATAAAATTTATTATTTTGTGATAATTATTGTTGTGTTATGTTTTCTATTACATGATCGCGGTAGACTGGCCTCCCCATATCATGTTTCCTCCCTTTTAATAGTTTAATAAGTATTTTTGTTGTTTACTTCGCCGGGATAGGCCAGGCACTTACCAGCATATGGGGTCGGTTGTGCTGATACTACACTTCTGTGTATTTTTGCACAGGTCCATGTCGTGAGGAGCAACACCAGTAGTTCGATAGCAGAATTTTCATTACTACGAGAGTGAGGTAACTTGCGGGCATCCGCAGGCCCGACGTCTCTTCTTATGCTTTTCGTTTATGCTGTAGTCTCATCGTTTCGAGACAAACAGTTGTTATATTTATTTCAGACCATTATGTGTAGTTATTATTAGTAGTTCGTGAGTTTGTGACTCCATATCTTGGGTAGAGGATTTATGTTGAGTATTTTATATTTATATTTAGATTTATGAAAGTAGACTTCCGCAGTTAATGTTATTATTATTCATGTTATTAAATTGATAATGTGACAAGAGGGTGGTTTTTATTAATGGAAAGATGGTGAGTAAATTGGCTTGCCTAGCTATCACGAGTAGGCGCCATCACGATCCCGATGGTGGGAATCTGAGTCGTGACAAGTTTATAATTGTTTTAAAATAAAATAAAATAAAAAAAACATTAAAATTTTTTTAGTCAAATTGTGGAGTAGTTTCTTTCTAATATTCTATATTTTGTATATCTTCGATATATTATTAAAAGGAGAGAATAAAGCACTCTCTTATGCCAAGTGGTAGCCTAGAAAAAGACCTCATGGAATAATTAGTCAATAACAAAGAAATTATCTATTAAAAATTAACAAAGAAATTAACTACCTAAATTAACTACTAAAACATGAGGAGAGTTGGTTTAGGTTAGTAATTTCTTTATTTCATTTTTAAAATCATTTTTTTTTGAAATATAAAGTATGTCTATTCATAAAAATTCAAACAATATTATTGATAAAATGTAATAAAATTTAAAATAAAAAACAAATATTTTCAAGAGTAATAAAATATATATCTCCTATTATATTATTAAAAAAATAGCCGACAAAAATATTAAACAAGTAATATGCTAATAATCTATGTATATATTCTTAAAAGCCAGAGAAAAAGGCACCACATTAATACAAGTGGTAGCCTAGATAAAAGCCATATGACATAATTAGTTAATAACAAAAAACTATTTATTAAAAATTAACAAAGAAATTAACTACTAAAATATTCGTGAGGGTTGGATATATCGTATTGACAAATAAAATGACAATTGAAATTTATTAAAGCAATACAATCTAATAGTATCAAACAAGATTAATTATAATTTATTTTTTTCTTTTAATATTGATCGCGCGGAAACGATTACTAGTATAATGAAATTGTAAGCAAACCTATTAACAGATAATAGATTGTATCTGAAACTAGGCACATGTAAAACATTTTCTAGAATGAAGTTAGGCATAATAAATATCTTTCCTATGTGGGTTACAATGACTTTGAAGGAATTTGGCAGATTTATATTTAGGGGAACTGACATGGATGTCAAAGAAATAAAGGCATTAAAGTCAAAACACATGTGCTCAGATGCACCAGAGTTAATAGTGTCCCAAGTCACCGGTTAAATCCCGAATCGAGGAAAAGAATGACTCTATTTAACAGTCCGCGAACCAGAAATCCGGATAAGGAATTCTATTAACCCGGGAGAAGGTATTAGGCATTCCCGAATTCCGTGGTTCTAGCACGGTCGCTCAACTGTCGTGTTTGGCTTATCTATCCGCTTTTTACAATTATGTACTTAGTGCAAGTTAATATCCCTTTACCGCTTTTATTATTGGTTGTGATTTACGAAAGAGAAAGTTGCTTAAAAAATATGCTTTCGAATCACGTCACATGAAATGCACCCGGATCCTCGACATATTCTTATTCAACATTTCGGGGTTTGGATTTGGGTCGCATGAAATGCACACCCGTATTTAAAAGGTAGAACTAAAATATGCGCCCGGATCGACTACTTATTTACACTGTAATATTCGTTAAGAAACGACGCGTCTCAAAATCTAAGTATTTCATATGTACATTTAGGACGGCTATGTGATTAGTGTAATTATTGGGCGAGGCGCGCCTTTGATTCAAATATAAAGCGAACTACATCCCTCTGTATCTTACTTAAGGGTTGATTCCAAATTATTTAAAACTTGCTACGAACCACACCACATGAAATGCGCCTGTGGTTCCTGACACGCTTTGTTTAATCTTGCCCAAAATTGGGGTCGGGTCACATGAAATGCGCCCCCGACTCTTTTTAATCTAATTACGTCATTCCGCTGAGTAACAACTCCCTAGCTAATCGTGCTTTTAGCATAAGATCTAACGTTAACAGATTTGGAGATTACACATACGAGCAGAGAAGATTGAATAGAGATACAAAGACTAATTCAGGTTTACATGCTTATCTAACGACAATGTATCTTTGGCCTAGCTACGCTTTTCCATAACCAAGACTAACAATACAAGCTTAATTGGAGAATAACAGAATGTAATTGAACATAAGAGCTTTAGACGACTACATGTTTCAATAGACTTTATGCACAAGCTTCAAACTTCATTCTTGTCGAACCAAAGAACTACAATAACAGAGGTGTGTACCTGGAATGCGGAAGAACAAGGAAGAGTGAACAATGGCAATGCAACAACAGCAACAAGAACAGTAACAGGAGCAACAACTCCACACCAAAACAAATGGTGAACCAGCTAATAACCCCAACAACCCAACAGTGATCAAATTCTTCAAACACTGAATCAGTGACTAAGACTTGAACCAAGCAGCAATAAACAACCAGGCAGCACTCAACTAAATACACCAGTAGCAAACTGGACCAGCCTCAACAATACTGAACCAGCAACAATATTTGACCAAGCAGTAATAACACACAGCAACAACACAATGACTAACAGCAACAACCAAATCGAGGCAGCAAACTCTAGACCAGCCAGCAACCAAATCGACCAAGAGCAACAACACTACTGACCAAACAGCCTCAAATGAACACCACAGCAACAACAATGGCCAAACAACTCAACCACTGAAGCAACTACAACAATGGCACAGCACCACCAACACAAGAACAACAAGCAATCAAATGGCCAAAACAACTCAGCTATTGAATCAAAACAACGAGACAGTAGCCAAGAAACTCGATGAAACAGTGACTCCAAAACCAATGAAACAGTAGCCTTTCTCTGTATCTTTCTATATGTGTATCGAAATGTAGCTTGCTGTCTATTTTCTCTCCAGATTTACTGTTCTTTTCTCTCTGCTTCTATATGTATCCTTGTATCTATTTTCTTCAGGTGCTCTAGTTGCTCTCAGGTATATGCCTGTTATCCCTGTTTTATCTCCTCTCCAGGTACTCTAAAAAAAATGTCCTCACTGTATGTATCCCCCCTTTTACTCTCAGATTGTCTCCCATCTTATAGCTGACCAGCAGCCCCTAAGGTTACCCCTACCCTGACTCCCCAACCCATCATATTCCCCGCAAACCCACTATCTACTGTCCAAGGTATGGACTCCAGCATTAAACAATGAGGCTGGGGGCAGGGCATCAGTGGGATACCCTGCTGTGCAGGTTCCACTAGCCCTTGTATGGGTGTGTGATTAAACAATTAACCTATTAACTACAACCAATTATCCCCTTTTAATCTGAATCAAACAGTAACAAGCCCTACACCAATGAATTGCATCAGGCAGATTCAGGGATCAAGGAACTAATCAAAAATATGAATTAATTGTTTGATTTTAACTACTGAAAACAGAGAGAATTGGCCAAATAAAAGGCCTCAAAGGAGGATAACAGGTCGACTGTTATGAGAAATTAGAAGCATGCTAGATGAGAATTGAAACAATGAATAAAACAAACACACATATTCACAAAAATCGAATTAAATCGACCAAAGAAGGAATGAATACCTTGTAAGAAATCTGCCGACCCAAGCTTCGAACTAAGACTTGGAATTATTGAAGCCAAACGGGCTTTAATCGAGATGTTCTCGATTGAGAACACCTAGACTAAAGTCCCTTGGACTTCAATTGCGGCTGAACCGGCTCGAATTGGGTTTCTCCAAAATTAGGGTTCTTGGGCTCGGATTTGGGGCTTTTGCATTTTTGGTTAGATTCGAAGCAAACCAATGTCAATGGGAGTGTGGGGGAGGTGTGAGGAGACTGTGGTGTGAATTTGGGGTGATTTGGCATTGGTTCGAGTTTGACTCGAATCTTCAAATGAAGATTCGAGGAGCTCCGGCATGATTCGAGGTTAGTGGAGGCTGGGATCGTGATGGGGGAGGTGAGGGGGAGGTTTTGGCGTTGGTTTGGGTTTGATTGGCCTACCGGAACCGCCGTGAGGCGATTTCCGGCAGGCGGAGTGCGGCGGAGGAGGGCGGCGTTACACCGGGCTTTGAGAGCTTCTGAAGGAGATGAAGGGAGAGGGGGGGTCTGGCTTGGGGGGCGGGGTATGGAATGAGGAATATATACCGGAGATGAGATTGAATCCTGATCGTTGGATCATTTACGATCAACGATCAGGATCCCCTCACTTAAACCAAACGACGTCGTTTGGTTAAATCATAGCCTGAGTGTATATTGGGATTAAAGGATTAATCTGGGCCGTTGGATAATAAAATCCAACGGTCCAGATCGAATGCCACAATGATAGATGCTGGACGGATTGGGATTCGTTTGGGCCTGGCTTTCCTGGACTAAACTATGGCCCAATTTGATCTCATTACTACACATATATATATGTACATGTATATATATATATATATATATATATGCATACAATTATCCCACACAATTATATATCACCTAAAAATGTAAATCACATGACTTTGATATCAAACACTAAAAATGCAAAACTTAGCATATATTTTTTGTATTTTTAATTTAAATAAATAAACGTGCACACAAAAGATAAAATAACACAAAATCACAAAAAATCATACCCAACACGAAACTATTTTTATTTTTGAATTTTCTGGGAGTACTTCTCAAGTAAGGCAAAAATCACGTGCTCACAGCTGCCCCTCTTTGCGCGTAAACACGCGGAGTTTTCGTGCAAAGATAAATGAGCGGATATAAGCGATTTTTGCCCATTCGAACACTCCGTATGAAGCATTTTGGAAAAGTTTTGACCGAACCTTGCTTCAAAGGTCTCCTACATATCCCTGGCTGAAAGGGAATCAGGTCAATGTAGTTCGGGAAGTTCTGGTAGCTGGGACTACCATGCCTGTTGCGATCTCGCTGTTACTGCTGTTGCCGCTGTTACTGCTGTTACCACTGCTTAGCTGATTTCCTTGTTACACCGCGCTAAGCAACAAAAACAAGAAGCTAGACTAAGTTACAGTACTACAAGTTCTTATCTATCCTTTTTAACTTGATCTTGTCGCGCTCCTTGCCATCCTGTCTGACTTGGCGTTCCTTCCGATGCTTCTTCTCTTCTTATGAACTTGGATTCATGCCGGAAATTTCTGTTACATTCTACCGCTTTCCTCTACCAAATTAAACAGATCGCCACTCCATTCTCCAGGCGGGCTCCCTGACTTCAATTACAACTTCAAAATTAAATCGCCACTCCATTCTCCAGGCGGGCTCCCTGACTTCAACTACTACTTCAAAATTAAATCGCCACTCCATTCTCCAGGCGGGCTCCCTGACTTCAACTACTACTTCAAAATTAAATCGCCACTCCATTCTCCGGGCGGGCTCCCTGACTTCAACTACTACTTCAAAATTAAATCGCCACTCCATTCTCCGGGCGGGCTCCCGACTTCAACTACTACTTCAAAATTAAATCGCCACTCCATTCTCCGGGCGGGCTCCCTCTGACTTCAACTACAACTTCAAAATTAAATCGCCACTCCATTCTCCGGGCGGGCTCCCGACTTCAACTACAACTTTAAAATTAAATCGCCACTCCATTCTCCCGGCGGGCTCCCTGACTTCAATTACAACTTCAAAATTAAATCGCCACTCCATTCTCCGGGCGGGCTCCCTGACTTCAATTACAACTTCAAAATTAAATCGCCACTCCATTCTCCAGGCGGGCTCCCCGACTTCAACTACAACTTCAAAATTAAATCGCCACTCCATTCTCCGGGCGGGCTCCCCGACTTCAACTACAACTTCAAAATTAAATCGCCACTCCATTCTCCGGGCGGGCTCCCCGACTTCAACTACAACTTCAAAATTAAATCGCCACTCCATTCTCCGGGCGGGCTCCCGACTTCAACTACAACTTCAAAATTAAATCGCCACTCCATTCTCCGGGCGGGCTCCCTGACTTCAACTACTACTTCAAAATTAAATCGCCACTCCATTCTCCAGGCGGGCTCCCTGACTTCAACTACAACTTTACTGATTTCATCTTATCTTGATCACCTTCCTTCGCCTCTTGTACCATTTTCTTCTGGCTGCTGGGGTATTTTGGAACTGTTTACTTGCCTGCTGGGGATGATGCTGCTGAGGAAGTATTCTTTGTTTCCTTCAACCCTCATGCTCTTCCTTCTTCCCATACCTCCTGTGGGACTCACGCTTTTGCCTCCTTGATCAAATTATAGGATGTAATACTGATGGGGGAATCTCGAAGCCATTTTTCTTTTTCCCATAACTGCTGGAGGTGATACCCGGCTCAAAGATCACCCCATCTTGTGTTGCTTTCTACACTTATCCTCCGAGTCTTGCTTTCCAGAAAATTTTCGCAACAGGAGAAAATTTTCTGCCCCAGTGTGATAAACTTCTGGACGGTATGCTTTTCTGCCGTCGGACCCTCTTTTCCTGCTTTAAATCAAAGAAAAATTGTTAGTTTCAAAACGCCGCGAGTGGTCGTGCCACTCTTGTTGAGGCCATTCTCTTTCAGCTGCTTGGCCTCTCTCGAACTTTGAGGACGACGTTGACGCTTGCTTGGGAAGATGCTTTTTCCACGAACGACCTCTCATCTTTCCTTTTATTCCACTCTTTGGTTTGGTCCGACTCTTTTTAGCCGGTGATCTGTTGCGTGAAATCATCTTTCGGACATGCCACATGTGTCCATCATACTCCATAATTCTTGCGAACCTTCCACTCGGCCTGTCATCCCAATCTCACTATCGTAACGACTTCCGTCTCATTGCCTTGTTCCAATGCCTATTCACTTTCAATATACTGCTTTGGGAGACTTGGTAGTAAGCTTTGAAAAATCAATTTTCGAAAGATGAAAGAAAAGAAAAGAATACTGACCGCAAATGACAAAAGAAGAGAAAAACTTTTCTGAACTCAAAAATAGGAAAACTTATCTGAATGTGTGCCTGTGATCCAATGTTATGCCGCGCCTTTGAGATTAAACTACCCAGTCTATTCATGTCAATCACTTTCTGATACCGCGTCCTGCTAGAGGTAAACGGATGTCCCAACCTTGTCTCATGCAGACATCTTGTAACCATCTCGTCCTGTCACCTCACAGTGCCCTTCAAAGGGTTTTCACTAATGAGATTCTCTCATTTCTCTCTATCTCCCGTCGCCTAAGGTGCCCGTAAAGGTTTTCACCGTAAGACTCTCTCATTTTACTTCTCTCAACTTCCTTCGCCTTAAGGTGCCCGCGAGGGTTTTCACCGTTAAGACTCTCTCATTTATGCTTTCTTTCCCTGCGGCGGGGTATCACCCCTGAGATTCCCTCTAGAGCGTTATCCCCTTTCGGCTTGCATCCCGGATTCAATCGAGGGTCGGGATGTCACTCTTGGCTTTCATTCACATGCCTTGGCACTTTTCAAATACTGATCGAGAGGTCTTTCTGGTTCTTAATATGGTTTCTGCGCGTGAGGCTGAAGAAAGGGGTTTAGCCTCAACGGTTAGCTTATTACAACTTTCGGAATCCACACTATCTTTCAAACGAAACAATGACTTCTGCCCCGGTTTTGTTGCTTGGGGGATTTTTGATTTTTATTTTATTATGACCGAGCCGTGTGGCGCCTACGTATCCTTCTTGAGGAATCAGGTCGAACGTAGTTCACTTTTTCTTGTATTACTTTCTTTTGTTTCTTTTCTATTCTGTTACACATCTTCCTTGATGATTCCGAAAGAGGGTATATGAAAGAATAATTAAGGCTCAAATGGGGAAACAAAGGTTAAAGTGTTTGGGTAGTAGAAAAATTGCCTCTGTCATTTCATTCTCCGAAAAATGCCAAATACACACAAACGAAACCAAACGTTGACAAATGCATTAAAGAATTACACATAATATCTCTTAGCTGCATCAGAATTGATAGCCATATCGGTGCATCTTCCCTCGACATCAGTCAGACATAGAGCGCCGTTGGATAATACTCTAGTCACCACAAATGGTCCCCGCCAATTTGGAGCGAACTTGCCTTTCGCTTCGGCCTGATGTGGTAGAACTCTCCTCAGCACATGCTGTCCCACTTCAAATCTCCTGGGACGTACCTTCTTGTTATATGCTCTCGCCATTCTCTTTTGATACAATTGGCCGTGACATACTGCTGGTCAATCTCTTTTCATCGATCAAGCTCAATTGCTCTAATCGGGTTTTGACCCACTCGTCGTCATCAATCTCAGCTTCAGCGACAATTCGGAGGGACGGAATCTCAACTTCTGCGGGTATTACTGCTTCGGTCCCGTATACCAACAAGTAAGGAGTTGCACCTACCGAAGTTCGGACGGTAGTGCGATAACCTAACAGCGCAAATGGTAGCTTTTCATGCCACTGCCTAGACCCTTCTATCATCTTCCTCAATATCTTCTTTATGTTCTTGTTTGCTGCCTCGACCGCACCGTTTGCTTTTGGGCGATACGGTGTGGAATTTCGGTGTGTAATCTTGAGCTGTTGACATACCTCTTTCATCAATCCACTGTTAAGATTTGCACCGTTATCCTGTAATGATCATCTTTGGAATTCCAAACCTACAAATGATGTGGGAGTGTACGAAGTCCACTACCGCCTTCTTGGTCACCGATTTGAATGTTTTGGCCTCCACCCACTTGGTAAAATAATCAATCGTTACCAGAATGAACCTGTGACCGTTGGAAGCTGCAGGCTCGATAGGTCCAATAACATCCATACCCCATGCGACAAACGGCCATGGTGCGGACATTGTATGCAATTCAGTCGGCGGAGAATGAATCAAATCTCCGTGTATCTGACACCGATGGCATCTTCGCACGAAACTTATACAATCCCGCTCCATAGTGAGCCAATAATATCCTGCTCGAAGAATCTTCTTTGCCAATACGTATCCGCTCATGTGTGGTCCGCAAACTCCCGAGTGTATATCCGTCATCACTTGTTGTGGCTTGACTCGCATCTATACATCTCAACAATCCCAAATCTGGGGTTCTTTTGTACAGCACCCCTCCACTAAGGAAAAATCCGTTCGCCAACCGCCGAATAGCTCGCTTTTGATCTCCGGTTGCTTGTTCTGGGTATACTCCTAACCTGAGGTATTCCTTGACATCATGAAACCACGGCTCACCATCCACCTCTTCCTCTATCACATTACAATAAGCATGTTGATTCCGGACATGGATATGTAACGGATCGACACGAACCTTGTCCGGGTGATGTAGCATTGACGCTAAAGTAGCCAACGCGTCGGCAACCTCATTATGCATCCTTGGGATGTGCCTGAACTCTACCGATCGAAAGCGTTTGGTCAAATCATGCAAACACCGACGATATGGGATAAGCTTTAAATCTCTGGTTTCCCATTCTCCCTGAATCTGATGTACCAGAAGGTCCGAGTCCCCCAAGACCAAGACGTCCTGTACATCCATGTCCACCGCTAATCGCAGCCCCAAGATACATGCCTCGTACTCGGCCATATTATTGGTACAGTGAAAACGCAGTTGAGCAGTAACAGGATAATGATGTCCTGTTTCAGATATGAGCACAGCCCCTACTCCGACTCCTTTTGCGTTTGCCGCTCCATCGAAGAAGAGCTTCCATCCTGGATCCTTGGTTAGTTCCAACCCCTCAATCTGCAATACTTCCTCATCTGGAAAATACGTCCTCAAAGGTTCGTATTCGTCATCAACGGGATTTTCAGCTAAGTGATCGGCCAGGGCTTGAGCTTTCATAGCCGTCCTTGTCACGTATATGATGTCGAATTCCGTAAGTAATATTTGCCACTTTGCTAACCTCCCTGTAGGCATGGGTTTCTGGAAAATATACTTCAACGGATCCAACCGCGAAATGAGGTACGTGGTGTAAGAAGACAAGTAGTGTTTCAGCTTTTGGGCTACCCAAGTTAGGGCGCAACATGTCTTTTCCAGATGAGTGTACTTGACCTCGTGGACTGTGAACTTCTTACTGAGGTAGTAAATGGCCCGTTCCTTCCTGCCGGTAAGATCATGCTGCCCCAGTACGCAACCAAACGAATTCTCCAAGACCGTTAGATAAAGAATCAGGGGTCTACCCGGTTCAGGCGGAACTAGTACAGGTGGATTTGACAGATACCCTTTGATTCGGTCAAACGCTTCCTGACATTCTGTCGTCCATTCTATCGCAGCGTCTTTCTTCAATAGGCGGAATATGGGTTCACAAGTTGCCGTAAGCTGGGCAATAAACCTACTGATGTAATTCAACCTTCCCAACAGACTCATTACCTCTGTTTTATTCTTCGGCGGGGGTAACTCCTGAATGGACTTGATTTTGGAGGGGTCCAACTCAATGCCCCGTCGGCTGACGATGAATCCTAGCAACTTTCCTGACGGAACTCCGAATGCGCATTTGGCCGGATTGAGCTTGATGTCGTACTTTCGAAGTCTTTGAAAGAACTTCCTGAGGTCGGCAACATGGTCTTCTTGACGCCTAGACTTTATGATCACGTCATCCACGTACACCTCAATTTCCTTGTGTATCATATCATGGAATACCGTAGTCATCGCCCTCATATAGGTTGCCCCTGCATTCTTCAAACCAAACGGCATCACTCGGTAGCAATAAGTCCCCACGGTGTGATAAAAGCCGTCTTTTCTGCGTCCTCTTCATCCATCAAAATCTGATGATATCCCGCATAACAATCCACAAAGGATCCAATTTCGCGTCCGGCGCAATTATCAATCAGGATATGGATATTGGGAAGTGGGAAATTATCCTTAGGACTTGCCTTGTTGAGATTGCGATAGTCCACGCATACCCTGATCTTTCCGTCTTTCTTTGGCACCGGTACTACGTTAGCCAACCATTCAGGGTATCGAGTGACACGAATGACTTTCGCCTGCAGCTGCTTGGTTACCTCCTCCTTAATCTTCACACTCATCTCCGTCTTGAATTTCCGCAGTTTTTGCTTGACGGGAGGATATGCCGGATCAGTGGGTAATCTATGAACCACTAGATCAGTGCTGAGTCCGGGCATGTCGTCGTACGACCATGCGAAAATGTCTTTAAACTCCACGAGTGTTTTGATCAGTTCTTCTCTCAGATTGGGTTCAATATGGACACTTATCCGGGTTTCTTTGACGTCATCCGCATTCCCTAGATTAACGGCCTCAATATCATTTAAATTCGGTTTGGGTTTTTCCTCGAAGTGACTTAATTCTTCACCGATTTCTTCTACGGCTTCATCATCGCCGTACTCCGACTCACTCTCGTCACTTCTTATTTCATGTGTTATTATTTCCAAACCCGATTGACTTTCTAGACTGGGTTGATTAATCTTTAAGCACGCCATATCATAAAATCAGTTGCAAGAAGGCTGTTCAGAAAAGTAAAAAGAAGAAAAAGATAAACAAAATTAGACATGAAGGAACCAAATTTCATTAATGTGAATTGTACAAAGGGAAAACAGACTGCAAACTTAAATCAAAAATGAACTAAAAACAAAGGGATTTTACTCCGGGGACAAGCCCCCAATACAAAATTTCGAAAGAAAAACAATCCAAGGCAAACTACCAAGACTCCTTCCGGACAGGGAGAGGAGTAGCCTTCCAGTTATTCAGTTTTGCCTTTGGTCCCACAAATTGTATCTCGGCATGACTGGGTCCTTCACCGTCCTCGAGCATACATACATCCGTGAATAGGTCCTCGAACTTCCTGAAGAACTCTTCGTCTGGCTTGACCGTAGGACCGGGAATCTTTGTCGCTGGATGTCCTCTTGCTCCGGACCTGACAAAAGATTGGGAAAGGCGTGGGACAGGCTTTGGGAGCACCCATGTCTTCTGTTTACTCCTCTTTGCTCGCCGGATGTCCTCTGAGGTTGGCTGGAATCCCAAGCCGAAGGTTCCCAAGTTTTCGACCACCGATACCGGTTGTATGATTCCTTGCAGAGATGCACCTAGCCCTTTACCGGGTACGAAACCATGTCGCAACATTTCATGCGCCACCATGACATCCGCAGTAATTGTTCTATCGCCGGGAATACATTCCCCTTCCGGAACTCGGTGAGCGGACACCACATCGCAGACCTGATACACCCACGGCCCAACATCTTCTTCTGTTTCAACAAAGGGAATGATGGTGCCTGATTGTGGATCGTTCTCTCCATGGACGACGATTTCCTGCTGGTCCCATTCAAACTTGACGAGCTGGTGTAAGCTGGATGGAACTGCTCTTGCGGCATGAATCCATGGTCGCCCTATTAGGAGGTTATATGACACCACCATGTCCAGCACCTGGAATTCCATGGTGAACTCCACTGGCCCGATTGTCAAGACTAGCACTATGTCACCGACCGACGCTTTGCCTCCTCCGTCGAACCCTCGAACACATACGCTGTTCTTGCGTACCCTGCCGATGTCTACCTTCAATTTGCCCAGTGTAGAGAGAGGACAAATGTTAGCACTGGACCCATTATCGACAAGGACTTTGGTAACCACCGCCTCTTCACACTTCACCGTAAGATATAAAGCCATGTTGTGCTCAGTGCCTTCCTCAGGCAACTCGTCATCGGTGAAGGTGATCCGATTTGCTTCGAAGATCCTATTGGTGATCTTCTCCAAATGGCTCACTGAGATTTTATCCGGTACATGTGCCTCGTTCAGGACTTTCATCAATGCTTGCCGATGTTCTTCAGAATGTATCAGCAAGGATAGCAATGATATTTGCGCCGGAGTCTTCTTCAACTGCTCTAAGACAGAGTAGTCATGCAGCTTCATCTTTTTCAAGAATTCTTCCGCCTCTTCATCAGTGACCGGCTTTTTCAATACTGCCGGAGTGGTCTTTCTCAATTCCGCAGGGGCAAAACATCTCCCCGAGCGGGTCAACCCTTGGGCTTCACAAACTTCCTCTTTCACCTCCTTTCCTCTGTAGGTCGTTGTAATCCGAGCATAATTCCATGGGACAGCCCGGCTATCAGTTACTGGCAGCTGTGTTGCCGGCTGGATGATGAAGGGGTCCATTCGAACGCCTGCTACTGTCAAAATGGGCTTGATTGCTGCCCCTGGTACAACTATCTTGGCCGGCTTCACCGGTACTTCGTTCACACTTTCCTTTCCTGCTTCCGACTCTCCTGGTATGTCCTTCTTGCAACTGGGCGACTCATCAAGGCTTGGCCCTTTTCTCGTTCCTGCCCGCTAGACTTAATCATCATTACAGTCTGAGAGGCTTTCTCCTTTCCTTCCTCCGCCCGTACCAACTCGATCATATTGGTCTCATGATGAGTTGGAAGCGGGTTTCTGGTTGATGTTGGGCTCTGTTGGAGTCTGGACCTCGATCCTGCGGGTGTCAATGAGCTCCTGGATGGCCGTCTTCAGCCTCCAACACTTTTCTGTATCATGTCCCGGACATCCCGAGCAGTAGGCACAATTTACTGAATGGTCCAGGTTCTTCGGAAGAGGGTTTGGCAGCTTAGCTTCAACCGGATTCAGCAACCCTACCTGCTTTAACCGGTGGAACAGACTAGTGTAAGACTCTCCTAAGGGAGTGAAAGTCTTTGGCCTCGGCGCCCTGTCGCCCCTGAATGCCTGGTTCGGACGGAAACTCGCGCCCGATGGGTTCCTGTAAGCTCTTGGGGGTGGATGATTGTTCTGGGGGTTCGGTGCACGCCACGGTGCATGAACGGGAGGTGCAGAATAGGACTGTGCATGGTGGACAGTAAAATGAGGATCAGGTGCGGGATAGTAATGTTGCGGGTAGCTATATGGGTTGTGGGGGTAGTTTTGGTGGTGAGGTTGGGGTGGGCTATATTGGGGTGCGGGGCCTCTATTTCTGAACCATGCCCCGGACTCGACGGCCGCAACTTCCTCTCTCCTCTTTTTCCCCAGTACTCCTCCAGTACCGCTTTGGATAGCCTGGGTGGTGGCTTTCAGTGTTGAGTAGCTCATGATCTTGTTGGCCTTCAAACCCTCCTCGATCATACCCCCCATTTTTATCACCTCAGTGAATGATTTGCCTACGGACGTTACCAGATGTCCGAAGTAGGTGGGCTCTAATGTATGCAAGAAGTAGTCCACCATCTCGCTTTCTCTCATCGGCGGATCTACCCTGGCCGCCTGTTCCCTCCATCGGAAACCAAATTCCCTGAAGCTTTCAGCAGGCTTCTTCTCTAATTTTAGCAATGATAGGCGGTCGGGGATTATCTCGAGATTGTATTGGAACTGGCCGATAAAAGCTTGAGCCAAATCATCCCACGTAAACCATCTACTGGGATCCTGTCTAGTGTACCACTCCAACGCCGATCCTCCCAGACTCTGGCCGAAGTAGGCTATCGGAAGCTCGTCCCGTCCTCCGGCCCCTCTCATTTTACTGCAAAACCCCCGCAGGTGGGCCACTGGGTCACCATGCCCCTCGTATAGGTCGAATTTGGGCATTTTAAACCCTGCTGGCAACTGAACGTCCGGAAATGGACACAGATCCTTATAGGCGACGCTGACCTGGTTGCCCAAACCGTGCATATTCCTGAAGGACTGCTCCAGGCTTTTAACTTTTCTGATAACTTCCTCGTGTTCCGAACTTTGGAAGTGCTTTTCCGGTTCTGCCGGATTATCCCAGTGAGGTGTATGTGATTGTGGTTCAGGAGCCCTGAAAGTAGGCTCTGGAGGATAGTAAGAGTTGTCATGGATCCGAACATATGGCTCGCTGGCCGGCCTTTGCAGAGGAGCAGGTGGAGGTGCTACAAAAACAGGGGTGGCTGGAGGAGGATTTGGTTTGGCTGGTGGAATGTGGGTGGCATATGGATTTTCCCCCTGAAAGTATGGATAGCTCGGGGCGCTTGTTGAAGGATCGATGGGTGGATGTTCCGGAGCTGAGGCGAGAGTAGGGCGGTTTGGTGAAGACCGTTCCCTGGCCCAAGCCAGGTGCATCTCTGTTATCTGTTGTTTTAACCGGTCTACTTCTTCTTTCATGATTTGTAGCTCGGATTTTTCTTCCTCGAGACTCTTGCCAGAACTAGACATGCTTACTGTAACCGGTCCTTTGGATCTAGTACGGTAGTGATGGTTGGCCAGTATATTCTGTCAAACCAACTGCTAAACTTTCTGGAAATGCAACAAACTTGTTAGTTCACCGAGTTTGACAGATATGTTATAGCACGTTGGATGCAATGCACCTAACCAAATAACCGTTTCTACGTGTTACTCTTTAACATGCGTCATTCCGGCCCTTTTTCTTTTTCTTTCTTTTTCTTCTCTTTTTCTCTTTTTCGACTATCTTTGCAAGCCTTTATTGTTATTTAACCTATGGATTCCTTTCTTTTTAGTGGTGGTCGAATCTTATGTGGATTGCCTACGTATCACGACCCCGCGTGAATCAGACCGAGCGTAGTTCTGGTAACAAGATTGTGGCAAAATTCGGTAACTTTTATATCAAATAAAACCGTGTAGTTACAAAACACGTCTTACAACAATCAGCAAAACAAAAGAAAAATGCTTGACTTGGAAAGTAAAGATAAAAATGCCAACTAGCTTGACTCGACATTTCAGAATACATTTTTAATCAAAATCTAATGCCCTAAAACTCCTGGGGGCCTGCGAGGCATCATTCGGCCTTGCCGCAGGCCTCGGTGTGAGGTCCTTGTGCAGTTCCCTCAACTCTTCCATGATCCGATGAACATAACCCATAATTGAAGCGAAAAGGTCGGCGCGGGGCATTCGTTCGCAAGCTAGGCACTTCATGGTGACATAGTGCCCGATTTCTCCAATTCTATCCTTGATCATGTCCCTTTCTCCGAGTAGCCGCTCTATTTGCTGGTTTTTCGCCCCCAATCTTCGAGCATTGTTGGTGACTTGATCTAGGAGCCTATCCACTTGTCCTTGCAGTCGGGCCATCAAATTGTGGCAGCGGTCGAGGTCTGCTCTGGCATCTTGGGCTTGCTTGAAAACCCGCTCCCTAAGGACAACATTTGCTTCCCTCAGGCTAGTGATGATATCAGTGTAATCTTCTTCCACCCGCTTTAGGTGAAGTGCATGTTGATGTGCCTCCTTTTTCCAGCTGGCACGGATCCTCGTTATTTGGGCTTTTGACTCGTCCAATTCTCTTTGGGTGTCGGTGACTTGGCTTCTCAAACCCCTTATCAATTTTTCGTCGGCCCGACTCCTCGACTGTCTGTCAGCATCTCTTTTCATTTGCTGGATTTGAGCTCTCAAGAAGTCATTTTCTTGTGCCAACTTCTTTTTGTCTCCTTCGTCGGTGGCGGCTTGCATGTTCTTCTCGAACTGAAGGTCCCGGACCTGCTGTTCTATCCTGCCAATCTTCGTCCTGTACCCCTCCTCCTTTGCTAACCAATCCCATTGTTCCCGTGAATCTTCTGTGAACTGTTGGACATGGGCTCTTTTAGAACATTTCCGACGAACCTGAAATCTTTTCCCGAACCACACGTTGTACTTTGGGTCCACCTCTCCCTTAGATAGTTCCCGGACCATGGTTTTAGGCTCAAGGAACCGACATTCGTGCCACGGCCTTCTAACCTTCTCTTCGGGGAAGACAACTCCCGGGCTCAACTCAATGGCGTACTTCCTTAGGTCTTGATCGGTAGGAATAACATGAAACCTTCCTAGTTGACGTAATACACGGTGAGGGACATATGGTTGGACACTGCGGATCCCCATCAGAAGGATATAACACTCCTCGGCTGCCATATATATTACTTCGGTATCGGGTAACCACCCGAATGCCCATTCAATCTGATCGGCTTCTATTGAGCTCAGTCGTGCAAGCCATGCCTCGACGCCTTCAGGGAATACAGCACCCGTCATCCGTTCTTCGAAACCCCTGATACAGTTTTTTCCGGTCAACCCATGGTTCATGTATTGTGTTCGGTGATGGAGGTGTTCTTGCATCCATAATTGGAGTAACAGATTGCAACCTTGGAAGAAATTGCCCCCTTCTCGGCATACGGTCAAGGCTCGATAGATTTCGGACAAAACCAAAGGGACCACCGTGCTGGTAGCCTTTTTGATTGCAACATCGGCTATTCCTACCAGACTTATCTCTATCTTCTTATCTTCACGCGGACAAATCACAACCCCCAAGAATGTCGTTAGGAATGCTAGAATTCGTCTGGCCTCCCACTTGGTTCTATTCCCTGCGTGAGTCAGTCCAAGGTTTGACTCTTCAAAACCCCGAGGAGTGCCGTACCGTTGATATAAGAATTGAAGATCGCAATACCCTTTCAACAGATCATCATTTTTCACCTTTCGACTAATGCTCAGCAAATCCAGAAACCCATGTGGAGATACCGGTCTTGGTGAGAGCAGGTATTGCCCTCTTAATTTCCCATTAAGTCCTGCATAGCCCGCAATTTCCTCTAATGTGGGCGTCAATTCAAAGTCAACAAAACGGAACACGTTGCGGGTCGGATCCCAGAAAGATACCAGTGCCTTGATGATGTCCTCCCTTGGCTCGATATTCAACAGATCAACCAAACCTCCCAAAATTCTCCCTACGACCTTTTTGCTACTGTCTTCCAAATTGTTCCACCATATACGGAGCTGTTGAGGGACCTCACTAAAGATCGAAAATGATTTATTCTGATTCGTGCTCATCCTGCACATTTATTAAGGTGATTTAAATAAGAAAACAGCTTTGTTTTGCTAAAAAATAAAAAAATCAGTTTTGAATCACGGCCTTTCAACGTCTCGGGGACGAAGGCTTTTAAGGCCGTGGGGTAAATTGATCGAAATCAAAATTGACCCAAAGGTGGCCGTTTATACGAAATTAGCCTTCCGGCGTCCCTTTCGGGAACATTCGGCTATTTTTAAAAACGGCGTCACCGACTTATTTAGTACAAAAGTTAGTTTTGATTTTTCGGCCATTTTTCAAAAGGTGAAGTTGGACCCGATGGAGGTTGCCTACGTATCTCACATCCAATGAGAATCAAACCCACGTAGTTCGGTTTTGACGAAACAAACGACATTATTTATTTATTCATTTTACTAAAGGAAGACAAGTAAGCTATTTCTATCTTAAGAACAAAACATATTTTTTTTTTTTTTTTTTTTTTTTAATCTCTAAAAGCCGGTCAGCATGCAAGTCTATAACGGATAAATGCGCAAGACAAACAGGATGCAGCAGGATAGTCTGTTCATTTCAGGTCACCTGTCCTAGACGGACCCAACCCCCGTGTTGAGTCCCCTAAGCCAAATGCGACATGATGCAAATAAACGTTTCCTACTAGGGATCCGGCATGAAGCTTTGTTATTCTAGGTTTAAAAACCTGGGTTTATCTGTTCTAGACTTGGCTTACCCGAGCGGACAGCTCGAGCCGAGGAGGAGGCAGCAATCCGGGAATACAGAAGCTTCACCGGTTTTGCAACTTATCCAAACCTCGTTCTAAAATGGGAATTAGACACTATACGGAAAAGAAGTCACACGAAGTGCACCCTTCTTCATGATTTAGAAGACTCGGAGAGGAGATTGGTTCCGGGCACAATTTATATGTACGGTTCACACAATATCAAAGCGATAAAAACAACATTTTGCACATTGATGCCAACATGTAAAAAAATCGAGATAATAAAATATGCCAAATACAACGGTTATTCCGAGCTCGAGTTCTAAAGATATCCCCAGCGAGCCCGGGAGACGTCACACCTCTTTTTTACGCTCCCGCGAGGATGCAAAGAGTTTTTCCAATTAAAGGACAATCGAGATGGGATTTATTTTAATTATTTCAGAGTCGCCACTTGGGAGATTTACGGTGTCCCAAGTCACCGGTTAAATCCCGAATCGAGGAAAAGAATGACTCTATTTAACAGTCCGCGAACCAGAAATCCGGATAAGGAATTCTATTAACCCGGGAGAAGGTATTAGGCATTCCCGAATTCCGTGGTTCTAGCACGGTCGCTCAACTGTCGTGTTTGGCTTATTTATCTGCTTTTTACAATTATGTACTTAGTGCAAGTTAATATCCCTTTACCGCTTTTATTATTGGTTGTGATTTACGAAAGAGAAAGTTGCTTAAAAAATATGCTTTCGAATCACGTCACATGAAATGCACCCGGATCCTCGACATATTCTTATTCAACATTTCGGGGTTTGGATTTGGGTCGCATGAAATGCACACCCGTATTTAAAAGGTAGAACTAAAATATGCGCCCGGATCGACTACTTATTTACACTGTAATATTCGTTAAGAAACGACGCGTCTCAAAATCTAAGTATTTCATATGTACATTTAGGACGGCTATGTGATTAGTGTAATTATTGGGCGAGGCGCGCCTTTGATTCAAATATAAAGCGAACTACATCCCTCTGTATCTTACTTAAGGGTTGATTCCAAATTATTTAAAACTTGCTACGAACCACACCACATGAAATGCGCCTGTGGTTCCTGATACGCTTTGTTTAATCTTGCCCAAAACTGGGGTCGGGTCACATGAAATGCGCCCCCGACTCTTTTTAATCTAATTACGTCATTCCGCTGAGTAACAACTCCCTAGCTAATCGTGCTTTTAGCATAAGATCTAACGTTAACAGATTTGGAGATTACACATACGAGCAGAGAAGATTGAATAGAGATACAAAGACTAATTCAGGTTTACATGCTTATCTAACGACAATGTATCTTTGGCCTAGCTACGCTTTTCCATAACCAAGACTAACAATACAAGCTTAATTGGAGAATAACAGAATGTAATTGAACATAAGAGCTTTAGACGACTACATGTTTCAATAGACTTTATGCACAAGCTTCAAACTTCATTCTTGTCGAACCAAAGAACTACAATAACAGAGGTGTGTACCTGGAATGCGGAAGAACAAGGAAGAGTGAACAATGGGAATGCGGAAGAACAAGGAAGAGTGAGCAATGGCAATGCAGCAACAATCAAAGACCAATAACAACCAACAGTAAACCAACAACAACAACAACCAGTGAACCAGCTACAACCCAACAACCAACAGTAATCGAACTTTATCAATCACTGAATCAGTGACTAAGACTTGAACCAAGCAGCAATAAACAACCAGGCAGCACTCAACTAAATACACCAGTAGCAAACTGGACCAGCCTCAACAATACTGAACCAGCGACAATATTTGACCAAGCAGTAATAACACACAGCAACAACACAATGACTAACAGCAACAACCAAATCGAGGCAGCAAACTCTAGACCAGCCAGCAACCAAATCGACCAAGAGCAACAACACTACTGACCAAACAGCCTCAAATGAACACCACAGCAACAACAATGGCCAAACAACTCAACCACTGAAGCAACTACAACAATGGCACAGCACCACCAACACAAGAACAACAAGCAATCAAATGGCCAAAACAACTCAGCTATTGAATCAAAACAACGAGACAGTAGCCAAGAAACTCGATGAAACAGTGACTCCAAAACCAATGAAACAGTAGCCTTTCTCTGTATCTTTCTATATGTGTATCGAAATGTAGCTTGCTGTCTATTTTCTCTCCAGATTTACTGTTCTTTTCTCTCTGCTTCTATATGTATCCTTGTATCTATTTTCTTCAGGTGCTCTAGTTGCTCTCAGGTATATGCCTGTTATCCCTGTTTTATCTCCTCTCCAGGTACTCTAAAAAAAATGTCCTACTGTCTGTATCCCCTTTACTCTCAGATTGTCTCCCATCTTATAGTTGACCAGCAGCCCCTAGGGTTACCCCCTACCCTGACTCCCCAACCCATCATATTCCCTGCAAACCCACTATCTACTGTCCAAAGTATGGACTCAAGCATTAAACAATGCTGGTGGCAGTGTTCAGTGGGATGCCCTGCTGTGCTCAGTTCCACTAGCCCTTGTATGGGTGTGTGATTAAACAATTAACCTATTAACTACAACCAATTATCCCCCTTTAATCTGAATCAAACAGTAACAAGCCCTACACCAATGAATTGCATCAGGCAGATTCAGGGATCAATACTACGAACTAATTCCTTGACGACTTTAATCACATTGAACCTATGATTCATTTTAGCTACTGAAAACAGAGGGAATTGGCCAAATAAAAGGCCTCAAAGGAGAAGAACAGATCGACTGTTATGAGAAATTAAAAGCATGATAGATGAGAACTGAAACAATGAATAAAACAAACACACGTATTCACAAAATCGAATTAAATTGACCAAAGAAGAAACGAATACCTTGTAAGAAAACTGCCGACCCAAGCTTCGAACTAAGACTTGGAATTATTGAAGCCAAACGGGCTTTAATCGAGATGTTCTCGATTGAGAACACCTAGACTAAAGTCCCTTGGACTTCAATTGCGGCTAAACCGGCTCGAATTGGGTTTCTCCAAAATTAGGGTTCTTGGGCTCGGATTTGGGGCTTTTGCATTTTTGGTTAGATTCGAAGCAAACCAATGTCAATGGGAGTGTGGGGGAGGTGTGAGGAGACTGTGGTGTGAATTTGGGGTGATTTGGCATTGGTTCGAGTTTGACTCGAATCTTCAAATGAAGATTCGAGGAGCTCCGGCATGATTCGAGGTTAGTGGAGGCTGGGTTCGTGATGGGGGAGGTGAGGGGAAGGCTTTGGCATTGGTTTGGTGGTGATTGGCCTACCGGAACCGCCGTGAGGCGATTTCCGGCAGGCGGGGCACGGCGGCGTTACGCTAGGTGTTTGGGAGCTCCTGAGGGAGATGAAGGGAGAGGGGGGGTCCGGCTTGGGGGGGCGGGGTATGGAATGAGGAATATATACCAGAGATGAGATTGAATCCTGATCGTTGGATCATTTACGATCAACGATCAGGATCTCCTCACTTAAACCAAACGACGTCGTTTGGTTAAAGCATGGTCTGAGTGTATATTGGGATTAAATGATTAATCTGGGCCGTTGGATAATAAAATCCAACGGTCCAGATCAAGTGTTACACAGATGCTGGACGGATTGGGATTCGTTTGGGCCTGGTTTTCCTGGACTAAACTATGGCCCAATTTGATCTCATTACTACACATATATATATGTACATGTATATATATATATATATATATATATATGCATACAATTATCCCACACAATTATATATCACCTAAAAATGTAAATCACATGACTTTGATATCAAACACTAAAAATGCAAAACTTAGCATATATTTTTTGTATTTTTAATTTAAATAAATAAACGTGCACACAAAAGATAAAATAACACAAAATCACAAAAAATCATACCCAACACGAAACTATTTTTATTTTTGAATTTTCTGGGAGTACTTCTCAAGTAATCTTTCCTATGTGGGTTACAATGACTTTGAAGGAATTTGGCAGATTTATATTTAGGGGAACTGACATGGATGTCAAAGAAATAAAGGCATTAAAGTCAAAACACATGTGCTCAGATGCACCAGAGTTAATAGTCCATGCATTAGTATTACAAACTGAAAGACGAGTTCCAGAATATCTAGCAATGGTACCAGCAACAACAATTGCATTTATGTCAGTGTTGCTAGAATCTCCTCCCTTAACCTACTTTATCAATTGAACTAATTGAGTGAACTGATCATGTGAAAAATGTTGATTGAGTGATTCATTGTAATTGGTTCAATCAGGTTCTGCTCCTTCAGTTTGAAAAATTCCATTGCTTCTAACATGTGTTTGATGTCCTTTTGTGAACTCAAAATCTTCTGGAAAACCTATGACCCTGTAGCACTCATTTACAATATGCCCTACTTTCCTGCAATGACTGCATATTGTATTTGGGTTGAATTTTGTTTTCCCTCCCTTGAAACTTGTGTTTCTTTGAATATTTCCCTTCTGATTGTTATTCCCACACTTAGGGTTTGCTGATTTTTGATACTGTGTCTAAGTTCTTTGCATCTGTCTCATTCCCTTTTGTGCAAAGTTATTTTGATTTGTCAACATAAAGGATGGAGAGTCTGAGGAGATTATTGCGTCTTTAAAGGCTTCTTTCTGGATTTCATCCTGCAAGACTAGGGAATATGCATGATTGATGGTTGGTAGAGGGTTCATCAACAGGATGGCCCCCCTTGCCTGACCATAGCTGTCATTGAGCCCCATTAAGAACTCAATAAGTCTCTCATCCTCTATTAATTTCTCCAATTTCTGCTTCCCTTCACATGTACATAGGCAGCTACACTTTGTATCATGCTTGAGTAAGTCTAGTTCATCCCATAGTCGGTTGAATTTTGTGAAGTAGGTTGCTATGTCATTGTTTCCCTATGTCAGCCCTGATAACTCCTTCCTTATATGATAAAGCTTAGCTCCATCTAACTGTCCAAACCTATGTTCAAGGCTGGTATATAGGTCTTTAGCAAACTTTGAGTAAATAACATTGTCTCCTTTGTCTTTGGACAGTGAATTAAGCAGCCAAGATGTCACCATGTCATTACACCTGCTCCAAGCCTGAAAATCTTTAGAAGTAAGAGCTAGTGCAGGACAAGTACCATTGATGAACCCTATTTTGTTTTTGGCAGATAAAGCTATGAATATAGATCTCCTCCAGCCTTGGAATCCTCTTCCATCAAAAGCTGAGTTGACAATAGACATTCTTGGCGTGTCAGAAGAATGGAGAAAATATGCATGGTTTGAGTCAATGGCATTATTTCCAACATTGGTGGTTTGGGCTACTGCTGCTGCTTGAGTGATATCACCCATGATCTAAGATTGATGTGATGATGAAGAAGATTTGAAGGATCGAGCATTCACTGCTCTGATACCATGAATGAGATATTTTTAGAGAAGAGAATTGAAGGAGAATTTTTCTCTATGTATTTCATTCCCTGCCTTTACATGTATATATACATAATAAAAGAATCAAAATATGTTACTCTACTTTACACCCGTCCTATTATTATTTGTACAACTATAACTTCCTAGCTAAATATTTACATTCATTCACGTGCTGTGCAAGTATAAAAAATACACAGCTGTATAAGATCAAATGGTCCTAATTATATCAAGCATGTTCTGATGGATGGTCCTGATCTTTAGATGGACCTTGCACTTTGGACGGATGATATACAATCTTGATTTAATGAAAAATATAGACCAAAGTCTTCATTTACTCCGTTAAGACCAAAGTCTTTATTTGCAATCTCTTATCTCTTCTTCTTCTTCCTCTAATGCACTGTTAGCCATGGCATCGAATGATACAACTCCAATATTTTCCTACAATCTTATGCTCTGATTTACTAGTATTTTGTTGTTATTATTGTTTGTTGCGATTGCTTCCTTTCGTCTATTTTTCTGGCTCTTACATTTATTATCTTTTTGGCTTTTGTAGTTGATGTTGCTTGTTTCAGCTGTTGCTTTTTATCTCTTTGAACCAATAATCTATTGAAAATAATATTTCTATGTATCAAATATATATAAGTATAAGATATACTTACACATTATAATATCATAGACCTCGGGATTATAAGACTTAAGTACACACTACAAACATTGCTTGTAGACTCCGCTAAATTTATTGTTATTGTTATATTTCAAGTGAGGCTTATTATGTACAAAAAAAAGTTGGTCATGGAAGACCAAAAGTTTGATTTTTCTTGGCAGACAAGATCAGTAGGTCTGGACATTGACTCTTAGACTTTTCTTCTCTCCTCCATTCCTTCAGCTATCTTTGATTTTTCATATGCTTGTATCTAGATACGTTTGACTCTTCTAATATTTCTCCATGATATGCTTGCTTTGAAGCTCTCCTTTTTCCCAAAGAAATGCATATAAATACAAGATTTTTCAAGCCCATTTCTCCACTCTATGTCATAGAAAGAAACAAAGATGCTATACATTTCACTAGCAATCTCCTTTTTCATAATAATTATTCTTTTGAGATGGGGTTGCAGATTCATGAATTGGATGTGGTTGCAGCCAAAGTGTTTGGAGAAATGCCTCATAGAGTTGGGTTTCAGGGGAAACTCTTATAAGCTGTTGTATGGAGACATGAAAGAAGTTGTGATGATGGATGAAGAAGCTAAGTGCAAGCCTATCAAATTCTCCCATGATATTGTGCCTAGAATCATGCCCTTCATCCAAAAAACCATTATCGATTACGGTACGATGAATATAACTCCCTAATATATATGCTCCTTCTCATTCATTATGCTTTGTTTTTTTTTGTGGCTATTTTTGCCCTATCATTTCATATACTCGGAAAGTCAATATGGAGTTTAACCTGTTGACTCTGTGTGAATTCCTCTAGCCCATATATATGCAGCGGCGGAATCAGGAATTCTAATAAAGGGATTAGAAAGAAGAAGAAAGCATCCAAGAATATCACGTCTAAGATTTTTGCCACTACACAAAAAGTTTCTCCTACACCAAGAGGATTCAACGATTTATATATATCTAAGAAATTTTATTTTTACACTACTTGAGTTAAATATTTTCCGATGTAGGGAATTCAAACGTTGGACTGTGTAGCTCGCCCATGCACATATTGACATGACACTTCTTCCTGAGCAAATACCCTGGGCGGAGCTGGGGTGGAGGGGATGAACTCCTTTTGTCGAAATATTACACTGCATATATAATGTCATTATATATGGAGTATTAGATACTTAATCCTCTGGCCTCTTCGCATGTTATGCTTTTATTAATTTTTTAAAATCTTGTCCCCCACCACTGGCATTTACATGAAAATATTTCATGTATAGGTAACAATGAATCGTGTGCACAGAAACTCAGCCTTCTCTGATAGCTTATTACATTACGTGAACTAATTAATCTGAATGCTTAAATTGTTAGAGACACATTTCTTGCTTTGTTTTTAGATCTTTAACATAACAAACATTATTGCACGACTTTGTTTGTGTGAGATATTATATGTCATCTCAATAGGATTTTTCACTCATGAATATATAGCATCTTAATTATAGGTAAGAAGTCTTTTTTATGGTTGGGGCCAACTCCTGCATTGCTCATCATGGACCCAGAACTTATAAGGGAAATCTTGTCAAAGAGTAATATATTCCAGAAGCCTCCACCTACTGCACAAACAAAATTGTTAGCAGAAGGAATCTTGAGTTATGAAGCAGATAAATGGGCTAAACACAGAAGAATCATCAATCCTGCTTTTCACCTAGACAAGTTGAAGGTATCTCTAAAATCGATTTATTTGCTAAAGTTTCTAGTAACTTCTATATATTGATGGAAATAAGTGTGAATAGTAACCTGCTATGTATAACATTGGACTGTGTAGCCTGTAGGTATCTCTAAAATCGATACAGTTGCTTAAGTCTCTAAAAAGCATTCTGCATCCGGGCAAGGTCTAGGGAAGCACCGCACCCTTGAGGGGTGGGGGGAGGAGTTGTAATGTAGGTAGCCTACCCTGATGCAAGCATCAGTCACTGATTCCATTGCTCGAACCCGTGACTACAAGTCATAAAGAGACAACTTTACTGTTGTTCCAAGGCTCCCCTTCATAATCTGCTAACGTCCAATGTGGGGCTCGACCTATGGTCCCAAGGCACTCTACCGACTGAGCTAGACTTAATATACACCGACAGGGTAAACTTACCGACTGAACTAGACTTAATATACACTGACGGGGTAAACTTTTTTTATACAATATATATAAGTAATTCCTATTGGTTTGTACCTTTCCAAGTATGCAAGCTCTAATATTGATTGTGGCTGTTTAAATGTAATATATTATGCAGCATATGGTACCTTCATTCCATTTGTGTACTTGTGAGATGTTGAGCAAATGGGAAAAAATTGTCTCAGCAGAAGGATCAGAGGTAGATGTGTGGCCATATCTTCAAAGTTTAACAAGTGATGCCATTTCAAGAACTGCCTTTGGCAATAGCTATGAAGAAGGAAGAAAGATGTTTGAACTTCAACAAGAACTAGCCAAAATTATCTTAAAAGTGACAGAGTCAAGTTATGTTAAGTAAGTTACCTTCATATTCGTCCCCCTAGTATAGTTGTATACATCAAAATGTTTGGAGTCATACTATACACCAACAGCGTAACCCAATATGATTATCAGTTAATGAGTACGTATCGTAGAGATTTACCTCATTGTTACCTTATAAGTTACAATGTTATTGCATAGAACATAAACTCTTTTCTAAATTATAGGTTCTTGCCCAACAAAGAGGATAGAAGGATGAAACAAATATATGAGGAAGTAAGATCACTTGTGTTGGGAATTATCAATAAAAGAATGAATGCAATTGAAGCAGGGGAAGCATCTAATAACAATGACTTATTGGGTATATTATTGGAATCCAATTTGAAAGAAATCCAGGAACATGGAAATAAGAAATTTGGAATGAGTATGGATGAGGTGATTGAAGAGTGTAAGTTGTTTTATTTTGCTGGACAAGAGACAACTTCAGCATTGCTTACATGGTCAATGATTGTATTGAGCAAACACTCCGACTGGCAAGCTCGTGCTAGAGAAGAGGTTCTTCAAGTCTTTGGCAACAACAGACCTGTCTATGACATGCTGAATCAACTCAAAGTTGTAAGTGCATCATCTCTATGTATCTATCCACTAAGTTTGAATGATTTTTAATATTTTTCTTTTGTATTCTTTTAAACACTAGGAATTAAGTTAATATACACTGACAATCTATGTAATTTTACATGTGATATCAAGTGAAAAAAAGGACATCTCGGTGCACTAAGCTCCCGCTATTCGCGGGATCCGGGGAAGGGCCAGACCACAATGGTCTATTGTACGCAGTCTTATCCTATATTTATCCAAAAGGCTATGTCCGCGGCTCAAATCCTTGACCTCCTGGTCATATAGCAGCAACTTACCAGTTGCGCCAAGTTCAAACATGTGATATCAAGTCATTCGCTGCTTTTCCTAATGCTTAACCATAATAGTGATCTTGTAATAACCTTATAAATGACCTGATTTTCACAACCAGTATATTGAATATTTGAATTTGAACTCGTTAAATAGAATTGGAGTATTAGGTGGACACCCGGTGTGATTAGGCGGATACCTACCCGTACCTTTTCTAGAAGAATTTAACTTATATCCACTGACCGTGTAAATTAACGAATTTTTATACTATTTGTGTGATTTAAGTTATTTAACATGTTGTAGCATGTTACCTGCCTTTTTTTTCTAGTTACTAATTTACATTCTAGATGATATGTACTGATGGTATAATGATTTAATTCGTACTCACTCTATAGAAGCTGAACTCTTCTTAAAATGGTTCTTGAACAGGTAACTATGATTATTCAGGAAGTCTTGAGATTGTATCCACCACTTCTTTTGATGGGTCGAGAGTTACATAAAGAAACCAAATTAGGAAACTTATCGCTACCAAGTGGAGTGCAACTCCTATTACCAACAATAATGTTGCATCATGACCAAGAAATATGGGGTGAAGATGTTAAAGAGTTCAATCCAGAGAGGTTTAGTGAAGGAGTAAACAAAGCAACAAAAGGCAAGTTTGCATACTTTCCATTTAGTTGGGGACCAAGAATCTGCATTGGACAAAACTTTGGTATGTTAGAGGCCAAAATGGCTCTTGCTATGATTCTCCAACACTATGCTTTTGATGTTTCTCCTTCTTATGCTCATGTTCCTTATTCAGTGCTAACTCTTCAACCTCAACATGGCGCTCAGTTAATTCTACACAAATTGTAGGCGGAGGAAGAGCCAAAGTTTGAAGTTTTTGAGCTCTGAACTTATCGTTGTTTAGCTTTAGTAAATTCTATATTACAAATACAGGATCTAAGCAATAACTGTTGGTTCATCTAAACTCGTGTCTAATACTTTAGTTCCGCTCCTGGTTATTTGGAACATCTTGTGGCCAAGTTGTCTTACGAAGTTTTGTTTAATATTTGGTAATAAAGGACCACTTATTCTAATTTTTGTTGTTACATGGTTTTGGGTTGTAATTTGATTTGTTAGGAAAGCTGGTTCCTGCTCTTATTCGGGAAGAGTGTATTTAGTAGATTTTTAATTAAAGTCGAATCTATTATTAAGTGTATGTGTATCTCCTCGTATTTTCTTGGAAAAAAGACGTTGGCGAGGTTGATGGCTGCCGGCTTCAAGCTACCCTTTCCTCATGTACACAATAACACCAAAAGGGAAAAATTCTGCTTTGGTGACATAAAGATAGAAACAATAACAACAAACCAAGAATGTTCCCAGGGGTCTGGGAAGGGTAGTCTGCACGCGTACCTTAACCTACCTAATACTGGTAAAGAGGTTGTTTGATATAGATAGAAAACATAACAAAAAATGGTCCCATATATTTTGGAGTTGGAATAAAAATAATATCTTAGTAGGCGTTTGGACATAAGAATTGTAAAATTCAAAAAAATGGTGAAATTTTTTTTCAAAGTGAAAATGGTATTTGAAATTTATTAGAGTTGTGTTTGGACATAAATTTCATTTGAAGTTTTGTGAGTGATTGTAGTGAAATTTATGAAAAATAGCATTTTGCATGTTTCAAATTTTCTAAAATTTTCAAAATGCATTATTTTATGAACAAAAGCTGATTTCCAAAAAATGTGAAATGTTTTTAAAAAAGTTTTCCATCAAATTTTTTGTCCAAGTGGGCACTTAAATATAGTCTTGAGCAACAATTTTGTTCTTTAAGTTCAAAAATGATACTTTTGATCTTCGTCAATATTTAACAGACTCTTCCAGAATTGTGATTTTCACTGGGTTTGAGAGAATTTTGTTACAGGTAGAAATTTTTTATTAATATGTGTATAATTTTATAAATTGTGTTGATTGGTATTAGCCAGTTGGAATATGTATAAATCGTGTAAATTGTGTTTATTGGTAACTAGTTGTAGTATTTTCTTTCAAACAAATAGGACACTTGGAGTGTCACTCCTTTTGCCTCTGGTGGTTCTTTGGGCAAATTTTTAAGTTTAATACGTATTGTGGTTCGCTTGCCTCATGAGGACCGTAAAGGTTTGCCTATGAGGCAACTGAGTGCCAAAAAATCAACTACCATTCATTTTTTAGGTCATTAAGTGTAATTTACTGTTATCTAGGGTGTGTTTGGTATAACAATTTTTTCGTAGAAAATATTTTATTGAAAAAAGTAGTAATATTATTATTTTCAAGTGTTTGATACGCAATTTAAGGAAATAATTTTTTAAGACTATTCAATAATAATTTAGATATAATAAGCATGAAATCATAAACTTTCTAACCAATAACTTCCCAAACCCACAAATTCCATAAATTTCCGAACCGTTAAATTTTTAAAATTCCGAAATTTCGAACTCGTAAACTTCATATTTTCTAAACCCGTAAATTTCCAAACTTATAACTTTAAAACTTGTAAAATATTGAACCTGTAAATTGAAAGTAAAAATATTTAATCCTGTGTCTGAAGCAATGATTATTCTACTCCTTGTTCCACAAGGAAAGGGAAGATAGAAATTTAATTTTTCTAGTCCTTCTTCCACTTTAAAGAAAAAGGATTAATTATATCATATCGCTTTGATATGTATGTTTTTTTCCAGAACTTAGCAACCAAGCATTGGAAGTTCTAGATAACTCTGATTAACTCGTACTAGGACGACCCTCCTTTCCTTAGACTTTGAATTTGTGTATGAATCTTTAAGATTATAGAATTTTGAGTTATACATTGAATTTTGTATATCACCAAGTCATCTTTATCTATTGTGCATGTAAACTTTTTTTTTTTATGATTGCAAATCTCATGCTTATAAAGAGACTTACCTGTAAATATAATTTGGATAACCTAGGTATATAACTTAAACTCAAAAAATAATGGATACTTATAAAAAAAAAAATAATAATAAAAAGAGAAGGATTTTTTTGAAACTATTTATATTCAGTAGTCGAAAAAGTATATAAAATTTGTATAACTTTTATATATAACATACAAAATATATATAAAAAAAAAAATATTTTTCGATTTTATTTTGAGAGCGGCTGGCTATAGAATATTAATTTCTATGTATATAACTTAAAATAAAAAATAATGGATACTTATTCAAAATTTATTTTTTTTACTTTTAGCCCGTATTAGAAATTATTTATATTTGATAGCTGATACAATATTATATTCCCTATAAAAATTCTAGACACAAACAGAATGACGTGTATTGCTTCGTAAACATTAAAGATTTAAGACGCGTGTGTCCGTTTTGTTTGTCAAACGATTTCTTAATCATAGTCAAAATTTAGCTCATAAAAAAATAATCATCAACTATATATAATACTATCAAGATCAAAGAGCTGAGTGTACAATGGAGATATCATATTACAGTTTAAAAATTGCAGTCTCATCATTTGTAGTTATTTTTATATTAGTCGGGTACGTATTTTGTACGTGTACCTTAGATCAATAAATATAATCTAAAGAAATTATGTAATATATATTTGACATGCAATTGGCAGGTTGTCCTTTCTAAAGCTTTTCTAGAGCTTCATGATGTGTTAAAGATCATATATATATATATATATATATATATATATATATATATATATATATATATATATATATATATATATATATATATATATATATATATTATAAGTAAATTTTGTAATAGAAATAGTATTTGATATATAAGTAGTAAAGGACAATTCTATATATATTCATAGAGTCAAATTAACATAATTTCCCAGAGAACGAAAATCACACTAATAATGCAATTTTACTTCAAATATGACCGCTTTAATTTAGCCATAAGAGTAAATAACAAAAAAATTTAAGAATAATTTACATAAACTTGTGATGGTGAAGAATTTTTGTACTAAAAATGACATGAAGATCAACAATAAAAATTAAGAATATCTTACGTAATCTTGTGATGGCTGAAGCATTTATGCACTAAAAATGACATGAAAATCAATCTTTACAATTTATTTGTTTTGGCTTCAAAGATTAAATATTGTAGCAATTACAACAGAAATTACGGTTATTTCTATGACCTAATAAGTAACACACAAAAAATATTTTTATCATGATTCTTTAAAGAATTATCAAATAATACAAATTAAAAAAATACTTTTGTTATGATTCTTTTTTTATTAGAGTTTTCAAATAAATAAGTTGGCATATTTTTAACTTTAATATAATTTACCTATTTAAATTTTACTTGACAAGAATATCAATTTAACTCATTAGATCTTGATAAGTATTTTTTTATAGCTAAAATAATAAAATTCTGGCATAATAAATTATGAGTTATAAGGAGAGTTATGCTTTAATATTTTTTATCTAAAGGTCCTAAAGTTACATCGCATTTATATTAGATTTGATTTTGGAAAAATCAATTAGAATTTTTGAGAAAGATAACATGTACAATAGATATTCTTAAATCTCATACCTGAGAAAAAATAATGTGAGCAGATTTTTTGCCAACCTTCCCGTTGATAGAAATCATATTCATGCCCCTTTTTAAACATCAGTAGTATAACACTTTTAAGATTTCATCAAGAATATATTGACATGTTGGGATTATAAACATAGAAGCATATACATTACGATACTTACATACAAATATTCGTAATACAATAAATAAATAAATGACTAATTAAGCAAATACGAGATAAAAATATAAATAAAGTAAGAAAGTAAAGCTTACCTAACATATGCTTGAATTTTGGATTAAGAACGCCTAATAAAATGGGTTAAGTGAGCAAAAGAAGAAGAATCAATTTGCAAGAATCTGATAAGTCAAATAATGATTTCATGAATAATCAAAAACAAAACTTTAGTTGGTAGAAATAAAAGAAACTTCAATTGCTCGACTAATGCAATGTAGAAATTACTCCCTCTAAGATTGACGTGCAACTACAGAACTATGAGGCCTACCTTTACGGTGTAAACATCTTGGCAATACGAGGAAGAAGCTTTTAAAGGACTCTTTCATGGAAAAATCAAATTATGCCGTAAACAAACTCCTTCTTTAACTTAAAACCTAGGAGTATTTTTTTGATAGTTCAAGCAAGAAAAAAATATACAAGGTAAAGTTTAATTAATTATAAAGTCCTAAATATTAGTATACCATATTTGGTTCAATTAAAATTGATTTTAATAACCAAAATTTTATTTGCCTTTTTAGTAATTTAATTAATTATATGAATTAGTGTTAATATTCATTTTTGCTGTCTCAAAAGATATTTGTCTTTAAAAAAATTTTCCATTGATGTGCAATTATTTTCCTTAAAATCTTGTATAACATTATCCTCGATTTAGTGTCATTGTATATGTCTATGGCAATTTTTATTCTTCAAAGTTATTGCCAGATATTCTTAGGTTAGACAATGATTAATCAAATTTAAATTAAACGTATATACACGGGAATTATAATTTGTTATATAGTTTGAACAAATAATTAATTTATATAGGGTATGATATTAATTGATTTTAAGCCCTGTATTTTATGTACTGTACATTGTTTAATTAAGGAATGATCAAAATAAGGATTATTTTGATTAGTTTTAAAATCTTTAAATATTTGAAAAGTAAAATGACTATTTTGTTTAGTGCAAACTTTATTTTTAAAGGGCATAAAAGGCGAACGACATTTTGTGAGCACGTGATTTTTGCCATACATGAGAATTGCTCCCAAAAAATCTAAAAATAAAATAGTTTTGTGCTGTATGTGATTTTTTTAATTATTATTTGCATTTTTGTCCATACATGTTAATTTGTTAATATATATATATATATATATATATATATATATATATATATATATATATATATATATATATATATATATATATATATATATATATATATTGCATTTGAATTTAAGATTTAATTAAGTAATTTGTTTTATAAAAAAAATTAAAATCAAAATCGGCGTCTTTTGCGTTTTAATATTTTTAGTCAAAATTGTGTGATTTGGTATTTATTTGTTTGTGAAAAATTACTATTTTAGAGTTAATTAGTATCTGTGATGGCTTAATTTGTTTTTATAATTAAAATTATGATTTTTAGTTGTAACGACCCGACCCGTCGTTACGGGAGTTATCTCCCCGTTGTCTTCATTTAACACTTCAATATGCTAATTTATATGTGTTCGGAAAGTTAGAAGCAAATCGGAAGAAATTTAGATAAAAATGAGGCCATAAACCTCTTTATGAGAAGAATAGGTTGGAAAAGTCAACCTGTGTAACGACCTAAATTTTCGTTTATGAATTTGCATTTCCATTCAACGGCATAAGACCTTGAGAAGTTTCATAATACACATTATGACAATCATGTGTGGTCAAGTTTGGTCTTTGTAAGATTCGGAGTTAAATTCAAAGAAAAATCAAAAAAATCTTATTTGTGAAGCTCAAATGGAAAGAGTTGATCGGAGAGTTGACTTTTGAGCAAGCGACCCCAAATTGGGATTTTAATAATGTCAATAGCTTCGTATGATGATTTCAGACTTAGACGTGTGTCCGAAATTAGATTTGGAAATCCATAGGACAATTCAACGCTTTTCGACGAAGTTAGAAAATTAACGTGTTCTAATTATATTATTTATTATGTGAAAGAGGTATATTACTATGATGGATACCAATTGGGTATGATAGCAAGTGTATGAAGTGTAATACAAGATATATGGGGTGTAAGGAAAGTCCTATGTCTAAGCCAAGTTGGAAAAATTTCATAATAGACGAAATTTTTAATGAGTGTGCACAAGACCTCACTTTAAATGATCATATCTCCCGTTATATAAGGATTTGTATGACCCACAACCTATCAAATTAAAGCAGTCTAGTTTCCAATGCAACAAACCGTTTGTATTTGGAGGTTTATACAGAAAGTTTTGATCATTTTACTCGTAAGGTGTCGCAAGCGCGAAATAGTGCGCGAAGTTTACTTCGCGCATACTTCGCGCATCTGAGGCAGGATACTCAGCAAAATGCGCGAAGTGATGCGCGAAGACGGTGCGTTTCGCGAATCTGAAGGATTTTAAGTGTCTTAAGGACCGGAAATAAGAGAAATGGAGTCATTTCTCAAGCCTAGGGTTCTCCCAACACCCCCAATTCGACCAAGGCACTCAATTGCACTCCTAAAGTAAGCTTTTAAGTGTGTTTTCATGGTGATTCCTCTTCTCAATCACTAGTTACAACATGATTTTGGTTGGATTTCACAGGATTTCTTCAAAATCTCAAGAACACCCCAAAGTTGTCTTTCAAGATTTGATCTACAAGAGGTAATCCTACACTTTAGACTTATACATATGGTGTTATTATGGGAATATGAGTATGAATCAAGTATTATAACTTATAGTATGGTTGTTGGAAGCCATAAATCCCCAATTTAAATACATGAACATGGTAGGGATTTAAATGTGTATATTTGTTGGAATTTTGTTGGTGTGGGTGTGAATGATTGATCACACACGTAATGTTAGGAGTATAAATTGCTAAGGAATAATAGTGGGATGAATTGTGGATAAATTATAGTAGTTGGATGAACTAATTACATGGTTAAGAGATGTAGTCAAATGTACATACATAGTGTTTGAAGAAATGCCCAAAAGAGGTAAATCCATGGGTATCCTCCTAATTGTGGTGCACTTTTGTATGATTCTAAATAGATTGAAGTTGTTAGAATTTCTGGAATATTAGTAATTTCATATGGAATTAATTCGTAAGATCATTATTGAGTATATTGAATTATGATGACTAGATTTGAAGCTTCGGACGAATTCGCGAGGCAAAGGCTTATTGGAAATTTTGAATTGGTTGCAAAGCGAGGTAAGTGTTTGGTCTACCCTAGCTTGAGGAAATAAGAGTTGAGTATAATTGCTACTTGTTATGTATTGTGTCCGACGTATAGTCATGGTGACGAGTATCTATACATTGGGGGTCGAGCATGAACGTGAGTCCTAAATTGCTAAATTGTCGTATTCTTATTTGATGCTTATGAGAACTTGTTTAAAGATTATTGGTTTCACACCTGTAATAATATATATTATTGATTAAAGATTATTGGTTTCATACCGGTAATATATATGTTGTTGATTAAAGATTATTGGTTTCACACCGGTAATAATATATATTGTTGATTAAAGATTATTGGTTTCATACCGGTAATATATATGTTGTTGATTAAAGATTATTGGTTTAATACCGGTAATATATATATATATATATATATATATATATATATATATATATATATATATATATATATATATTAAGAAATGGGCTCGTGTGGCACGCCGACCACTTATATATTAAGAAATGAGATCGTGTGGCACACCGACCACTTATATATTAAGAAATGAGATCGTGTGGCACGCCGACCACTTATATATTAAAAATGGGATCGTGTGGCACGCCGACCACTTATTGTCACGACCCGGATTTCCCACCATCGGGGTCATGATGGCGCCTACTAAATGGAAGCTAGGCAAGCCAAATATTAATTACATCTCCATTAATTACCAATTTCTTATTATGACTTATTATTAAAAACATATAAATTACAGCGGAATAATCAAAATTAGCGGAAGACTTAGTCAAATATGATAAAGAAAACCCAAACATGATACACTACCCAAGACCGGTGTCACAATACTCACGAACTTCTAAGAATAATACACATAATTGTCTGAAAGAAAATACAAGCTGTTTATCTCGATTACATGAGATAACAGAATGAAAAGCATAGATAGAAGAAACAACGGGTCCTGCGGACGCCTGCAAGGCTACCTCGTAGTCTCGATAGTCGGAATATCCACAATCGTGCTACTGTTGTTACTGCTGTCCGTAACCTGTATCTGCGCAAAAAGAGCGCAGATTGTAGTATCAGCACAACCGACCCCATGTGCTAGTAAGTGCCTGGCCTATCCCGGCGAAGTAGTGATAGACTAAGGCGAGTCACCCACATAAACCTGTACAATTGAAATATACATATACATATACAACAGCAGAAAACGTTATCGAACGTCTTTAAGGAAAGAACCCGTTCTAAAATAACAGTCAATAACTCACAATATCTACTCTGCTCTGAAATAACAGTCAATAACTCACGATATCCAGAATAATCTAATCAAGAGAATAAATCTTACTTTCATGTCTCAATTCCTCTCTCATTTCATATCTCGTGGTAGGCGTACCACCCGCTCCCAAATATATCAATAATTATATCTTGTGGTAGGCGTACCACCCGCTCCCAAATATATCAATAATTATATCTTGTGGTAGGCGTACCACCCGCTCCCAAATATATCAATAATTATATCTTGTGGTAGGCGTACCACCCGCTCCCAAATATATCAATAATTATATCTTGTGGTAGGCGTACCACCCGCTCCCAAATATATCAATAATTATATCTTGTGGTAGGCGTACCGCCCGCTCCCAAATATATCAATAGGCTACCGGCAACTATGGCCAATGCCAAGATTTTTAAGTCACTTTGTGGTCGGCGTACCACACGATCCCAAATATATCAATAATATATAAGTGGTCGGCGCCCCACACGATCCCAATTCATAAAAAATATATATATTACCGGCATTTAGCCAATAATCTCTATATCAACAATATTTATAATTACCGGTTTTAAACCAATAATTGATAATAATTTCAATAATTTATCTTCATTACCGGCATAACACCAAGAACTCTTAATCAACAATTTATTCATAACTGAATTCCATTTCCTACAAAGTAGGATAGAACAAACACTTACCTCGAAAGTTCACGAACGATTCAATCCGTAGCAATGCCTTTTCCTTTCGAATTTGACTCCAATCCAACCGTATTTATACACAATTGATTTCATATCATCAATTCTACATAACAAACTAGTTCATATTGCTAAATATGATTTTTACAACATTCTGCCCGGAATAGTAAAAATCGACCCCGGGCCCACATAATCGAAACTCAAGTTTCGAACCAAAATAAGTTCACCCAATCCTCCATGAGTTCAAATATACAATTTGTTCTTAAGCTCGACTCCAAAACGAGTTCTAGATCGCAAATTCTTTGAAAACCCTTATTATACTCAATTCTCAATTTTTCTACCCATTTACACCTAATTAGGCTTAGGAATTCAAATAATATTGATGGAAAATGAAGAAAACGAGTTAAGAATCACTTACCCAAGAAGTTTGATGAAGAATCGCTCAAAAATCGTCCAAGGAGCTGTGGAGAAGAGAGTTGAACATAAATGGGATTTTTATCCCGTTTCTGTTCTGTTTTCTGACTTAAATTCGCTGGGCATAAATTTGTTCATCGCGTTCGCGACACCCCGGTCGCGTTCGCGATGAAGAAGAAGTTTTACGCATCGCGTTCGCGTGGGGCTTGACGCGACCGCGAAGAAGGAAATTTTTGGGCTTACAGGTTGGCCTACGCGAACGCGAGCCAGTCCACGCGAACGCGTAGAGAAAAGGGTTGGTTCAATGTTTACACTACGCGAACGCGTGAAGTAGTACGCGATCGCGATGAAGGGAAACAGCTGGGCATCGCGAACGCGACCGGAGGGACGCGAACGCGTTGAAGGAAATAAGTTGACCATCGCGAACGCGACCGCCTGGACGCGAACGCGATGAAGAATTGTCTGCTGCAGATTTCTGCAGTTTTCTTAAGTTCAAAAACACCCCGAACCACCTCCGAAACACTCCCGAGCCCTCGGGGCTCCAAACCAAATATGCACACTAACTTAAAAACATCATACGAACTTGCTCACGCGATCAAATCGCTAAAATAACATCAAAATCCATGAATTGAGCCTTAAAACTCAAGAATCATTTCAAATTTTCATAACTTTCAAAATTTCCAATTTAAGGCCGAAACACGTCAAACGACGTCCGTTTTCAACCAAACTTTACAGGAAGCGCTTAACCAATATATATGAACTGTACCGGGCGTCGGAACCAAAATACGAGCCCGATACCAGTACTTTTTAATCAAAATTCAGTTTCATTTTCCTTAAACATTTTCGGAAAACAATTTAACAGAAAAATTCTTTTACCGGGGTTCTAGACCTCGGATTTCAATTCCGGGCATATGCCCAAGTTCCATATTTTTCTACGGATTTTTTGAAGCAGTCAAATCACGGATCCGGGTCCGTTTACCAAAAATGTTGACCAAAGTCAACCATATCAATATTAATATCAAAATTCTTCAACTTTTTCACATATTTCACATATTTCGACATAAATATTTTCCAGCTTTGTGCCCGGACTGTGCACGCAAATCGAGGCAACTATAAATGAGGTTTTCAAGACCTCCAAAGCTCGGAATGATTAATAAAACAAGTGATGACCCTTTGGGTCGTCACAATCTCCACCTCTAAAACAACCGTTCGTCCTCGAACGGACAAAAGAAAGAAGTACCTGAGTCAGGAAACAAATGTGGGTAGCGGCTCCGCATATCAGACTCGGACTCCCAGGTCGATGCCTCAGGAGGCTGACCTCTCCCCTGAACACGCACGGAAGGATAACTCTTCGACCTCAACTGTCGAACCTGCCGGTCTAGAATGGCTACCGGCTCCTCCTCGTAAGATAGATCATTGTCCAATTGGACGGTACTGAAGTCTAACACATGTGTGGGATCGCCGTAGTATCTCCGAAGCATAGATACATGAAAAACTCCGAAGCATAGATACATGAAAAACTGGATGCACAGCTGATAAGCTAGGCGACAGAGCTAGTCTGTAAGCCACCCCTCCCACTCGTCTAGAATCTCAAATGGACCAATATACCTAGGGCTGAGCTTGCCCTTCTTCCCGAAACTCATCATGCCCTTCATAGGCGACACTCGGAGCAATACTCGCTCGCCAACCATGAAATCTACATCTCGAACCTTACGATCCGCATAAGTTTTCTACCTGGACTGAGCTGATTGTAATCTCTCCTGAATAGTCTTAACCTTATCCAAGGCCTCCTGAACTAAGTCTGTGTAAGGCCCCGTAAAATTTTTGTGCATAAAACCTAGTAGATGTGGTGTCATGGTCCGAATGATGTGTTAGGAAGTTCGAACTCTGCTAATGGCGAACCGGTCCCACGAGCCTCCGAAATCAATAACACGAGGCTCGAAGCATGTCCTCTAGAATCCGAATAGTCCTCTCGGACCGGCCATCCGTCACGAGGATGAAATGTCGTACTCGAGCGAACACCGAGTGCCTAACTCCTCGCTGGACCGCTCTCCGGAAACGCGAGGTAAAGCTGCGTACCCCGATCGAGAGATAATAGATGCGGCACTCCATGGAGACGAACAATCTCTCTAATGTACACCCCCGCTAACCTCTCCGACGAGTAGGAGACAGATACTGGAATAAAGTGTGCTGACTTGGTCGGCCTATCAACAATGACCCAAATAGCATCAAATTTCCTCCGAGTCAAAGGAAGTCCAGTAACGAAGTCCATAGTGATCCGCTCCCATTTCCACTCGGGAATTTCAATCCTGTGGAATACACCACCAGGTCTCTGGTGCTCATATTTCACCTGCTGACAATTTAGACACCGAGCGACATACACAACGATATCTTTCTTCATCCTGCGCCACCAACAGTGCTGCCGTAAGTCCTGGTACATTTTTGCGGCGCCTGGATGAATAGAATACCGCGAACTATGGGCCTCCGCTAAGATTAACTCTCGAATCCCTTCGATATTGGGCACACAAACTCGACCCTTGCATCCTCAAGATCCCCTCAGCATCCAAGGTGACCTGCTTAGCACCTCCTCGTTGAACCTTATCTCTAAGGTCACATACATAAGAATCATTATATTGTTGATCGCGGATACGCTCCAATAATGAAGAGCGAGCGATCGTGCAAGCTAGTACTCGACTAGGCTCAGAAATATCCAACCTCACAAATCGGTTGGCCAATGACTGAACATTCAAAGCAAGTGGTCTCTGATTGACTGGAGTATAAGCAAGGCTACCCATACTGGATGACTTCCTACTCAAAGCATCGGCCACCACGTTTGCTTTTCCCGGATAATATAAAATGGTGACATAATAATCTTTTAGCAATTCTAGCCACCTTCTCTGCCTCAAATTCAACTCTTTCTGCTTAAACAAATACTGAAGACTCTTATGATCGGTGTATACTTCACATGCTACACCATACAAATAATGCCTCCGGATCTTCAATGCGTGAATAATCGCCGCCAATTCTAGATCATGCACTGGATAGTTCTTCTCATGAATCTTCAACTGCCTCGAAGCATAGGCAATAACCTTGCCATCCTGCATTAACACTACACCAAGCCCAATACGGGAAGCATCACAATAAACAGTATAAGGTCCCGTACCTGTGGGTAAAACCAATACCGGTGCTGTGGTCAAGGCTGTTTTGAGCTTTTGAAAGCTCGCCTCACATTCATCGGACCATTCAACTTGAACACCTTTCTGGGTCAATCTGGTCAGCGGGGTTGCAATAGATGAAAATCCCTCTACGAATCGGCGATAATAACCCGCTAATCCCAAGAAACTCCGAATATCTGTGGTTGATGTCGGTCTAGGCCAGTTCTTGACTGCCTCAATCTTCTTCGGATCAACCTGAATACCTGCTGCCGTCACAATATGACCCAGGAATGCAGCTGAACTTAGCCAAAATTCACACTTTGAAAATTTTGCATATAGTTGCCTATCTCTCAAAGTTTGTAAGGCCACTCTAAGATGTTGCGCATGCTCCTCCTGACTGCAGGAGTAGGTCAATATGGAAACAATGAAGACTACAACGAACAAGTCTAAATAAGGCACGAACACCTCATGCGTATGCACATATCCATGACTCTGAAGTCTGGCCATAAGAGTTGTTCTTAAATTACAACATTGTCAATTAACCCTGTTATCAAATATCTTATTCCAAAACTCCCACTTTACTCACAGTGAGGTATGGAAACCTCATGATTACTTTCTCGAATTAATGCGTCATATTTATCCTTACCTGGTGCTCATCTCAAAGTCTAGAACTCAACGGTCACAAAATAGAAATGGCTAAATATGAATAGAAACTGTGCAAGGATTGTCAAATAATCCTAACAGGCATGGCTCAAATTTAGTATATTATGCTAGATTTTTATTTCCAAAAAGGGAAAATTTTAAACACAAACTTTTCATCACCAGGACCTTGTCCTCATATAATAATCACCGCGGCTTGCAGCTCGGTTTTTAAAACGAATATTTTCACGTTATACAAATTATGAGGATCTCATCCTCCACTCTAAATCACAAGCATTTGCACATTGTGCCACTGATGTTTTTCATTTCCTTTCTTTCTTCTTTTCAACTATTGTCCGTCAAAGAGCATCACGACATAAAAGAACCCTCATACCGACATGGTATACAATTTAACCATTTAAAATAGTTACTTCAGGAATTCATTCCCATTGTAATAATTAATATAAAGTCATTTTTGACCTCATCAATATTCCTAGTGACCAATACATAATAATAGAGATAATTACCTCCATTTAATAGCACAACGTGAGTATTCACATATGTAGATTTGATGATTACGAAGCTCACTCATGAGCGGAGCATATTAAGAGGACTTGCCTCGATTCTTCAAAGATCAAATCAAATTGAGGAAAAATGTTCCTTTTATAACAATTCAGAATTGTACATGTGATAACATCATCTGGTGTAGTGACCTCGGTCACACCATAGAAATTATGTCAACAACTAGATCTCCACCTCTAGGAGTCTCACCTCCGCCTTTAACATCCTGACCCCTCACTCTAGCTGGTCATGTGAGTTGAGTATTGACCGCAATGGGGCACGTAGCTTGAGTGCCTTCATAAATTATATTTCTCCAATCTGCCACATTCACAACAATTCCTTTGAGGCCCAATTAACTTATTGGACATGACAACATATTCGGACACTGTCATAATAACCTGACATGATCGTTCAGATCGTACATACCACACCTTTCAAAGTGTCAGGGAGGTAACTCCTCCAAACATTTCTACAAATTGGATTGAGTAGGTAATGTCGCATGGCCAGTCTGCCCTCTTCATAGGCTTGTCACAAACATTGACGACCAATTACCTCTTTTGCTCATATACTCTTTATTACTCTTTGGGCCGATTCTTACCCCCTGCAGAGTACTAAGCTTCAAACATGCATAATTTATTTGGGGGACCTTTCCATACCATATGTATACATTCCAAGCCAAAACTGACATAAAACATGGCCATTCGGTCCATTCACTAATAGTGGTTTTCCCCCTTTTGGCTATAAGTCAAAGTCACAACATCTGATAGTCCACAATAATTATCCTTCACAACTTCGAATAAATCAACCAGACGTCAAGGTCCATTAAAACCACAGCCGGTTAGTAAATACATTATGTTTCCACTAATTCACTCGCTACCTGAAACACAATAGAATCAACCTTCTCACCTTCAACTATTCCCGCATTCTGCAATATCTCATAGCAACAGTCAATAATTTACCTTGGGTTCTCAAAAGATGCACCACTGAAGGAGATAGCGAAGAGTTTGGTGAAACTTATCCGAAACTCCGTAAAACTTCTAAAGGCATTGTTGATCTATCACCAGCATGTGCCATTGTCGGCTGAAGAAGCAGTACATGCCTTCGCCGTTCGTGGGAAGACAAGAGTAGAAATTCAACTTAACATTTGAAGAACAAACTCGCACGATAGGAAAGAATGAAGGGAATATTTTCCTAACTCTGTAGCCTCTGGGGGATAAATACAGACGTCTCCGTACCGATCCCTCAGACTCTACTAAGGTTGTTCGTGAGTTGTGAGACCTGTGCAACCTAGTGCTCTGATACCAACTTGTCACGACCCGGATTTCCCACCATCGGGGTCATGATGGCGCCTACTAAATGGAAGCTAGGCAAGCCAAATATTAATTACATCTCCATTAATTACCAATTTCTTATTATGACTTATTATTAAAAACATATAAATTACGGAATAATCAAAATTAGCGGAAGACTTAGTCAAATATGATAAAGAAAACCCAAACATGATACACTACCCAAGACCGGTGTCACAATACTCACGAACTTCTAAGAATAATACACATAATTGTCTGAAAGAAAATACAAGCTGTTTATCTCGGTTACATGAGATAACGGAATGAAAAGCATAGATAGAAGAGACAACGGGTCCTGCGGACGCCTGCAAGGCTACCTCGTAGTCTCAGTAGTCGAAAAATCCACAAGTCGCTACTGCCGCTGCTGCTGTCCGTAACCTCTATCTGCGCAAAAAAGAGCGCAGAGTGTAGTATCAGCACAACCGACCCCATGTGCTGGTAAGTGCCTGGCCTATCCCAGCGAACTAGTGACAAGGCTAAGGCCAGTCACCCACATAAACCTGTACAGTTGCAATATATATATATATATATATATATATATATATATATATATATATATACAATACATTTATAAGGAAATACTCTGCTCTGAATTAACAGTCAATAACTCACGATATCCAGAATAATCTAATCAACAGAATAAATCTTACTTTCATGTCTCAATTCCTCTCTCATTTCATATCTCGTGGTAGGCGTACCACCCGCTCCCAACTATCACGGTAATTATATCTTGTGGTAGGCGTACCACCCGCTCCCAAATATATCAATAATTATATCTTGTGGTAGGCGTACCACCCGCTCCCAAATATATCAATAATTATATCTTGTGGTAGGCGTACCACCCGCTCCCAAATATATCAATAATTATATCTTGTGGTAGGCGTACCACCCGCTCCCAAATATATCAATAATTATATCTTGTGGTAGGCGTACCACCCGCTCCCAAATATATCAATAGGCTACCGGAAACTATGGCCAATGCCAAGATTTTTAAGTCACTTTGTGGTCGGCGTACCACACGATCCCAAATATATCAATAATATATAAGTGGTCGGCACGTCACACGATCCCAATTCATAAAAATATATATATTACCGGCATTTAGCCAATAATCTCTATATCAACAATATTTATAATTACCGGTTTTAAACCAATAATTGATAATAATTTCAATAATTTATCTTCATTACCGGCATAACACCAAGAACTCTTAATCAACAATTTATTCATAACTGAATTAAATTTCCTACAAACTAGGATAGAACAAACACTTACCTCGAAAGTTCACGAACGATTCAATCCGTAGCAATGCCTTTTCCTTTCGAATTTGACTCCAATCCAACCGTATCTATACACAATTGATTTTATATCATCAATTATACTTAACAAACTAGTTCATATTGCTAAATATGATTTTTACAACATTCTGCCCGGAATAGTAAAAATCCACCCCGGGCCCACATAATCGAAACTCAAGTTTCGAACCAAAATAAGTTCACCCAATCCTCCATGAGTTCAAATATACAATTTGTTCTTAAGCTCGACTCCAAAACGAGTTCTAGATCGCAAATTCTTTGAAAACCCTTATTATACTCAATTCTCAATTTTCTACCCATTTACACCTAATTAGGCTTAGGAATTCAAATAATATTGATGGAAAATGAAGAAAACGAGTTAAGAATCACTTACCCAAGAAGTTTGATGAAGAATCGCTCAAAAATCGTCCAAGGAGCTGTGGAAAAGAGAGTTGAACAGAAATGGGATTTTTATCCCGTTTCTGTTCTGTTTTCTGACTTAAATTCGCTGGGCATAAATTTGTTCATCGCGTTCGCGACACCCCGGTCGCGTTCGCGATGAAGAAGAAGTTTTACGCATCGCGTTCGCGTGGGGCTTGACGCGAACGCGAAGAAGGAAATTTTGGGCTTACAGGTTGGCCTACACGGACGCGAGCCAGTCCACGCGAACGCGTAGAGAAAAGGGTTGGTTCAATTTTTACACTACGCGAACGCGTGAAGTAGTACGCGATCGCGATGAAGGGAAACAGCTGGGCATCGCGAACGCGACCGGAGGGACGCGAACGCGTTGAAGGAAATAAGTTGACCATCGCGAACGCGACCGCCTGGACGCGAACGCGATGAAGAATTGTCTGCTGCAGATTTTTTCTGCAGTTTTTCTTAAGTTCAAAAACACCCCGAACCACCTCCGAAACACTCCCGAGCCCTCGGGGCTCCAAACCAAATATGCACACTAACTTAAAAACATCATACGAACTTGCTCACGCGATCAAATCGCTAAAATAACATCAAAATCCATGAATTGAGCCTTAAAACTCAAGAATCCTTTCAAATTTTCATAACTTTCAAAATTTCCAATTTAAGGTCGAAACACGTCAAACGACGTCCGTTTTCAACCAAACTTTATAGGAAGCGCTTAACCAATATATATGACCTGTACCGGGCGTCGGAACCAAAATACGAGCCCGATACCAGTACTTTTTAATCAAAATTCAGTTTCATTTTCCTTAAACATTTTCAGAAAACAATTTAACAGAAAAATTCTTTTACCGGGGTTCTAGACCTCGGATTTCAATTCCGGACATATGCCCAAGTTCCATATTTTTCTACGGATTTTCTGAAGCAGTCAAATCACGGATCTGGGTCCGTTTACCAAAAATATTGACCAAGGTCAACCATATCAATATTAATATCAAAATTCTTCAACTTTTTCACATATTTCACATATTTCGACATAAATATTTTCCAGCTTTGTGCCCGGACTGCGCACGCAAATCGAGGCAACTATAAATGAGGTTTTCAAGACCTCCAAAGCTCGAAATAATTAATAAAACAAGTGATGACCCTTTGGGTCGTCACACTTATATATTGAGAAATGGGATCGTGTGGCACGCCGACCACTTATATATCAAGAAATGGGATGGTGTGGCATGCCGACCACAATTTATATGATTGTTGGCATTGGCCATAGTTGCCGGTAGCCCATTATATACTGTTATTGGCCATAGTTGCCGGTGATATATTGATAAATGAGATTATATTGAATTGGAAGCGAGAGGTATGCCTACCACAAGATGCGAAATGAAATGGGATCGGGTTGCACGCCGCAACAATGTTAAATAAGATTGGAACGGGTTGCTCTTGCAACGACATGTGATCTAAAAGTGAAATCTGCTCTTGTTTTCCTTATTCTTGTTAGTGGCTGGAATTTGATTCCTTATAATGGTGATGTCGTGCACTTTCTACTGCTGTGTTTATTTGTGGTTATCAATTCAAGTGTTTAAAATGTTTGAATTATTTTATTGTTGTGACCTTTCATGTTAGAACCTATAGTGTCTGCAGTATTTCACTTTTTTTATATATATATATATATATATATATATATATATATATATATATATATATATATATATATATATATATATATATATATATATATATATATAGTGGTTATCAATTCAAGTGTTTAAAATGTTTGAATTATTTTATTGTTGTGACCTTTCATGTTAGAACCTATAGTGTCTGCAGTATTTCACTCGCTTTATATATATATATATATATATATATATATATATATATATATATATATATATATATATATATATATATTGGGTCATGGACCCTGTGAACTGAGTAACAAGAGAATATTGTCGTGCAATGTGAAATAGAAATATGTTGGCACAAGGTGCCGGGGAAAATATTATAGTTTTGTTTAATTGCACGTGAGTTGTCCGTGCGATTGTAATAAATATGGGCACGAGATGCCGAAAAAATTAAAAATATAAAAGTGGGCCGAGACCTATATTATTATGATTTTGAAATGAGACGTCACAAGGTGACCTTTACCCGAAAGAATTATATTCGAAAGATACTTATTTGAAGGAAATATATTCAAAACATATTATTGAAAGCATATTATCCTAAAGATTATTACTTGGAGGATTTATAGGCGAAATATTTATCTTTGAAAGACTCGATTAATTGATTGCACTTGTATTTATTATTTGTTGAGAAGCATTTGTGGGGTTTCTTGTTGCCAGCTATTATATCTTTGGTAGATCATTGTTGCCATTATTATAATTTGCTTCCTATTATTTTGTACGTTATAAACGGCACAGATTTATGTGAGTGTCTGATCTTAGCCTCGTCACTACTTCGCCGGGGTAGGCTAGACACTTACCAGCACATGGGGTCGGTTGTGCTGATACTACACTTCTGTACATTTTGTGTACAGATCCAGGTATTTGATCGATGGTAGCTATTCGTTGCGGTGGAGACTCAAGGTAAACCTGCTATAGTGTTCGCAGTCCTCGGAGTCACCTTCAATTGTACTTATTTCCATTTGTTCCCTTTGTTTTGGAACAGTGATGTAATTATATTGTATAACTACTTTTAGAAAGGCTTGTGACTTGTACTACCGGTTTTGGGAATAGTAAATCATTTAGAGAAATTCAGTTGAAGTTAATAAGTATCAATGTTATTTCGGTTTATGTTAGGCTTACTTAGTCTGAAGACTAGGTGCCGTCACGGCTCCTTCGGAGGGATTTTTGGATCGTGATAAGTTGGTATCAGAGCTCTAGGTTTATAGGTGCTACAAGTCATAAGCAAGTTTAGTAGAGTCTTGTAGATCGGTACGGAGACGTCTGTACTTATCTTCGAGAGGCTACAGAACTATTAGGATAACCTCAATTCTTTCATTCCTTATCATGCAGCATTTATTCAACTTGAATTATATAACATATGTTGTTTTACATCCACTCGTGTATGAAATTGCGCAATCGATAAGAATCATGCGCCAATGGTCAGTGGTACCACAAAGGGGTTATAAGAGAGACAGGATTGCTAAATCACTCTTACCATGTGTTTCCAAGATTGGTGATGCAAAAGAATTGAGAGATCACTCAATGAATCATATAGGGGTGCAATGAGCCCTGACGTCTAGTTGACTTATATGAGTTGTGAAGGTTAACATTGTGGATCATCGAAAATATGTCTTATGATTTCACACCTAGTGAGAAAAGTCAATTATCAACGATAAGATTGCGAGATCATGTGTTATACCAATTTTGACCCGAGATGTATTTATGTGGTATTGAAAGGTTCTCCAAAACTTGTATATGATCAAGAACTAAGATTTGAACGGGATTATAATGAGACTTGAGATATTCCCGCATCCTTAATAATCCTACATTTCAGTATCAACGGGGTCATGGAAACATATTCAGTATACTCGTAATGCTTAAGTTAATCACAACACTCACGTGGGGCAGTCATCTTTTAATGTACCAGTGGCATGGGATTCCTACAATGATTATCCTAGTTATTCGATATTGACTCAGTAAGATATGTTGGATCACATGTTGGTGGTAACGAATATTGTGATACTAGGAACATCATGATAAAATTGTCTCATACATGGGAGAAATTTGTTCCATCAGAGCACACGTGCCACGTACTCTATTATAGTTACTACTCTACATACACTACCAAGTAGGGGTGGAGGAAAAGCTGGTAGATGGCGCCTAAAAGGTGGAGGCCGACCCATTGATATATTTTCTTCGGCATAGCTGAGGCCGCTACACCAAATGGTGTCATTACAAGTATGATCTCGAGTTATTATAAAGTAACAATTTGCGTAACTTGATTCGGTTTTGGGTATAGAGATAAGTCGTCCTAATTTGCTCCAATCATGAGTGAGTTTCGTAATCTTAAATTAACTTATGTGAATACTCCTGTTGGGGTATTATATAAAGTTAACTATGTCTATCATTATGTGTTAGTCACTAAAAATAGTTGTGATGTGGGTTTGATGTGATTTCAAGAAAACTGATTTAAATTGTGAATTTTATTCTCTATCGGTGTGAGGGTTCATTATATGTTGTGGTTTTCTTTGACGGAATTTATTTGTAAGAAAAATAAAGGAAATGAAATTTTTTTAGTTGGCACAATGTGCATATTACTTGTGGTACGGAGTTGAGAACGAGATCCTCATTTTTTTATATGATGTGAGATATTGAAACCAGCTACAGGCTGTAGTGGATGTTATATAAGGACGAGGTCCTTGTTGTGAAAAATTTATGAATTTAAAGTTCTCCCTTGTGAAATTAAAAAAAATGGTACTATAGTACCTATAGGGAGTATGCTATGAGGCTTATTTGAAAATTCTTGTATGAATATCTTTGTGCATAATTTGCCCATTTGGATTGTAACTATAGAGTTATTTCCCGCAAGATAAGTGCCCAGGTGGTGTTAAATGTGACTCGTTTGTTCGAATAATTAATTTTCAGGTCTTCAGGCCTCGTTGTTAGAAAATGGAGGTTTGAAACGAGATTTTTGGTTAGCATGAGATTAACTAGCAATTTGTAATCGATAATGAATAACTACTAAGACCAGAGATGTGGTTATGGTCATAAATATGATGTGTTTCATGTCCATATATCTTTATTATAATGACACGCTTGTAATGCAGAGAATAGTGTTATTGACATATACATTGTGGGGCATTGTTAAGTTATGAATGTGTTATTATCAGTTGTTTGGGTGTTACTCTGACAGGTGGATAGTCCCAAGTACAGGGGAGATTCTGCCGAAATTTTTGAAAAATTTGGGAGATAGAATATTTTTGGAATATTGAGATGTGCGAGAAAATAGATACATTGTATATTTGAGGATGAATAACCCTAAGTGGGGGAAAAGGTAAGCGCCATTAAAAGTTGATGCGTGTTGACAGGAGAATAATACTGTGTGGTGATGTGAAAATTAGACCTTTTGAAAAAGGATCCGAGTGTAAGAAATTGGTCTTAAAGTTTAAAAAGAAAAAAAATTATGGAGGAAAAGAATAATCTCAATTGAGATGGCATTGTCATACATATTTCAAATGTGGTAATGTGGGATCAACCGTGAGTTCTTAGTAACCTCTTCCGAATAATTCTTAGTACGTTCGAGGACAAAGGTTTGTTTAAGAGGTGGAGAATGTAACGACCCAAATTTTCGTTTATGAATTTGCATTTCCATTGAACGGCATAAGACCTTGAGAAGTTTCATAATACACATTATGAAAATCATGTGTGGTCAAGTTTGGTCTTTGTAAGATTCAGAGTTAAATTAAAAGAAAAATCAAAAAATCTTATTTGTGAAGCTCAAATGGAAAGAGTTGATCGGAGAGTTGACTTTTGAGCAAGCGACCCCAAATTGGGATTTTAATAATGTCAATAGCTTCATATGGTGATTTCAGACTTAGACGTGTGTCCGAAATTAGATTTGGAAATCCATAGGACAATTCAACGCTTTTCGACGAAGTAAGAAAATTAACGTGTTCTAATTATATTATTTATTATGTGAAAGAGGTATATTACTATGATGGATACCAGTTGGGTATGATAGCAAGTGTACGAGGTGTAATACAAGATATATGGGGTGTAAGGAAAGTCCTATGTCTAAGCCAAGTTGGAAAAATTTCATAATAGACGAAAGTTTTAATGAGTGTGCACAAGACCTCACTTTAAACGATCATATCTCCCGTTATATAAGGATTTGTATGACCCACAACCTATCAAATTAAAGCCCTTTGAGTCTAGTTTCCAATGCAACAAACCATTTATATTTGGAGGTATATACAGAAAGTTATGATCATTTTACTCGTAAGGTGTCACATGCGCGAAATAGTGCGCGAAGTTTACTTCGCTCATACTTCGCGCATCTGAGGCAGGATACTCAGCAAAATGCGCGAAGTGATATGCGAAGACGGTGCGTTTCGCGAATCTGAAGGATTTTAAGTGTCTTAAGGACCGGAAATAAGAGAAATGGAGTCATTTCTCAAGCCTAGGGTTCTCCCAACACCCCCAATTCGACCAAGGCACTCAATTGCACTCCTAAGGTAAGCTTTTAAGTGTGTTTTCATGGTGATTCCTCTTCTCAATCACTACTTACAACATGATTTTGGTTGTATTTCATAGGATTTCTTCAAAATCTCAAGAACACCCCAAAGTTGTCTTTCAAGATTTTATCTACAATAGGTAATCCTACACCTTAGACTTATACATATGGTGTTATTATGGGAATATGAGTATGAATCAAGTATTATAACTTATATTATGGTTGTTGGAATCCATAAATCCCCAATTTAAATACATGAACATGGTAGGTATTTAAATGTGTATATTTGTTGGAATTTTGTTGGTGTGGGTGTGAATGATTGATCACACACGTAATGTTAGAAGTATAAATTGCTAAGGAATAGTAGTGGGATGATTTGTGGATAAATTATAGTAGTTGGATGAACTAATTACATGGTTAAGAGATGTAGTCAAATGTACACACATAGTGTTTGAAGAAATGCCCAAAAGAGGTAAATCCATGGGTATCCTCCTAATTGTGGTGCACTTTTGTATGATTCTAAATAGATTGAAGTTGTTAGAATTTCTGGAATATTAGTAATTTCATATGGAATTAATTCGTAAGATCATTATTGAGTATATTGAATTATTATGACTAGATTTGAAGCTTCGGACGAATTCGCGAGGCAAAGGCTTATTGGAAATTTTGAATTGGTTGCAAAGCGAGGTAAGTGTTTGTTCTACCCTAGCTTGAGGAAATACGAGTTGAGTATAATTGCTACGTGTTATGTGTTTTGTCTGACGTATAGGCATGGTGACGAGTATCTATACATTGGGGGTCGAGCATGACCGTGAGTCCTAAATTGCTAAATTATCGTATTCTTATTTGATGCTTATGAGAACTTGTTTAAAGATTATTGGTTTCACACCTATAATAATATATATTGTTGATTAAATATTATTGGTTTCATACCGGTAATATATATGTTCTTGATTAAAGATTATTGGTTTCACACCGGTAATAATATATATTGTTGATTAAAGATTATTGGTTTCATACCAGTAATATATATGTTGTTGAAGATTATTGGTTTAATACCGATAATATATATATATATATATATATATATATATATATATATATATATATATATATATATATATATATATATATATATATATATATATATATATATATATATATATAAAGAAATGGGATCGTGTGGCACGCCGACCACTTATATATTAAGAAATGGGAATGTGTGGCACGCCGACCACTTATATATTAAGAAATGGGATCGTGTGGCACGCTGACCACTTATATATTGAGAAATGGGATCGTGTGGCACGCCGACTACTTATATATCAAGAAATGGGATCGTGTGGCACGCCGACCACAATTTATATGATTGTTGGCATTGGACATAGTTGTCGGTAGCCTATTATGTACTGTTATTGGCCATAGTTGCCTGTGATATATTGATAAATGAGATTATATTGAATTGGGAGCGAGTGGTACGCCTACCACAAGATACGAAATGAGATGGGATCGGGTTGTACGCCGCAACAATGTTAAATAAGATTGGAACGGGTTGCTCTTGCAACGAGATGCGATCTAAAAGTGAAATCTGCTATTGTTTTCCTTATTCTTGTTAGTGGCTGGATTTTGATTCCTTATAATGGTGATGCCGTGCACTTTCTACTGCTGTGTTTATGTGTGGTTTTCAATTCAAGTGTTTAAAATGTTTGAATTCTTTTACTGTTGTGACCCTTCGTGTTAGAACCTACAATGTCTGCAGTATTTCACTGCTATATATATATATATATATATATATATATATATATATATATATATATATATATATATATATATACACATATATATGGACCCTGTGAACTGACTAACAAGAGAATATTGTCGTGCAAATGTGAAATAGAAATATGTTGGCACAAGGTGCCAGGGAAAATATTATAGTTTTGTTTAATTGCATATGAGTTGTTTGTGCGGTTGTAATAAATATGGGCACGAGATGTCGGAAAAATTAAAAATATAAAAGTGGGCCGAGACCTATATTATTATGATTTTGAAATGAGACGTCACAAGGTGACCTTTACCCGAAAGAATTATATTCGAAAGTTACTTATTTGAAGGAAATATATTCGAAACATACTATTGAAAGCATATTATCCTAGAGATTATTACTTGGAGGATGTATAGGCGAAATATTTATCTTTGAAAGACTCGATTAATTGATTGCACTTGTATTTATTATTTGTTGAGAAGCATTTGTGGGGTTTCTTGTTGCCAGCTATTATATATTTGGTAGATCATTGTTGCCATTATTATAATTTGCTTCCTATTATTTTGTACGTTATAAACGGCACAGATTTATGTGAGTGTCTGATCCTAGCCTCGTCAATACTTCGCAGGGATAGGCTAGACACTTACCAGCACATGGGATCGGTTGTGCTGATACTACACTTCTGTACATTTTGTGTACAGATCCAGGTATTTGATCGATGGTAGCTATTCGTTGCGGTGGAGACTCAAGGTAAACCTGCTATAGCATTCGCAGTCCTCAGAGTCACCTTCAATTGTACTTATTTCAATTTGTTCCATTTGTTTTGGAACAGTGATGTAATTATATTGTATAACTACTTTTAGAAAGACTTGTGACTTGTACTACCGGTTTTGGGAATAGTAAATCGTTTAGAGAAATTCAGTTGAAGTTAATAAGTATCAATGTTATTTCGGTTTATGTTTAGGCTTACTTATTCTGAAGACTAGGTCCCATCACGGCTCCTTCGGAGGGATTTTTGGGCCGTGACAAGTTGGTATCAGAGCTCTAGGTTCATAGGTGCTACAAGTCATAAGCGAGTTTAGTAGAGTCTTGTAGATCGGTACGGAGACGTCTGTACTTATCTTCGAGAGGCTACAGAACTATTAGGATAACCTCAATTCTTTCATTCCTTATCATGCGGCATTTATTCAACTTGAATTATATAACATATGTTGTTTTACATCCACTCGTGTATGAAATTGCGCAATCGATAAGAATCATGCGCCAATGGTCAGTGGTACCACAAAGGGGTTATAAGAGAGACAGGATTGCTAAATCACTCTTACCATGTGTTTCCAAGATTGGTGATGCAAAAGAATTGAGAGATCACTCAATGAATCATACAGGGGTGCAATAAACCCTGACGTCTAGTTGACTTATATGAGTTGTGAAGGTTAACATTGTGGATCATCGAAAATATGTCTTATGATTTCACACCTAGTGAGAAAAGTCAATTATCAACGATAAGATTGCGAGATCATGTGTTATACCAATTTTGACCCGAGATGTATTTATGTGGTATTGAAAGGTTCTCCAAAACTTGTATATGATCAAGAACTAAGATTTGAACGGGATTATAATGAGACTTGAGATATTCCCGCATCCTTAATAATCCTACATTTCAGTATCAACGGGGTCATGGAAATATATTCAGTATACTCGTAGTGCTTAAGTTAATCACAACACTCACGTGGGGCAGTCATCTTTTAATGTACCAGTGGCATGGGATTCCTACAATGGTTATCCTAGTTATTCGATATAGACTCAGTAAGATATGTTGGATCACATGTTGGTGGTAACGAATATTGTGATACTAGGAACATCATGATAAAATTGTCTCATACATGGGAGAAATTTGTTCCATCAGAGCACACGTGCCACGTACTCTATTATAGTTACTACTCTACATACACTACCAAGTAGGGGTGGAGGAAAAGCTGGTAGATGGCGCCTAAGAGGTGGAGGCCGACCCATTGATATATTTTCTTTGGTATAGCTGAGGTCGCTACACCAAATGGTGCCATTACAAGTTGGTCTCGAGTTATTATAAAGTAACAATTTGTGTAACTTGATTCGGTTTTGGATATAGAGATAAGTCGTCCTAATTTGCTCCAATCATGAGTGAGTTTCGTAATCTTAAATTAACTTATGTGAATACTCCTATTGGGGTATTATATAAAGTTAACTATGTCTATCATTATGTGTTAGTCACTAAAAATAGTTGTTATGTGGATTTGATGTGATTTCAAGAAAACTAATTTAAATTGTGAATTTTATTCTCTATCGGTGTGAGGGTTCATTATATGTTGTGGTTTTGTTTGACGGAATTTATTTATAAGAAAAAGAAAGGAAATGAAAATTTTTTTAGTTGGCACAATGTGCATATTACTTGTGGTACAGAGTTGAGAACGAGATCCTCATTTTTTTATATGATGTGAGATATTGAAACCAGCTACAGGCTGCAGTGGATGTTATATAAGGACGAGGTCCTTGTTGTGAAAAATTTATGAATTTAAAGTTCTCCCTTGTGAAATTAAAAAAAAAAGGTACTATAGTACCTATAGGGAGTATGCTATGAGGCTTATTTGAAAATTCTTGTATGAATATCTCGGTGCATAATTTGCCCATTTGGATTGTAACTATAGAGTTATTTCCCGCAAGATAAGTGCCCAGGTGGTGTTAAATGTGACTCGTTTGTTCGAATAATTAATTTTCAGGTCTTCAGGCCTCGTTGTTAGAAAATGGAGGTTTGAGACGATATTTTTGGTTAGCATGAGATTAACTAGCAATTTGTAATCGATAATGAATAACTATTAAGACCGGAGATGTGGTTATGGTCATAAATATGATGTGTTTCATGTCCATATATCTTTATTATAATGTCACGCTTGTAATGCAGAGAATAGTGTTATTGACATATACATTGTGGGGCATTGTTGAGTTATGAATGTGTTATTATCAGTTGTTTGGGTGTTACTCTGACAGGTGGATAGTCCCAAGTACAGGGGAGATTCTGCCGAAATTTTTGAAAAATTTGGGAGATAGAATATTTTTGGAATATTGAGATGTGCGAGAAAATAGATACATTATATATTTGAGGATGAATAACCCTAAATGGGGGAAAAGGTAAGCGCCATTAAAAGTTGATGCGTGTTGACAGGAGAATAATACTGTGTGGTGATGTGAAAATTAGACCTTTTGAAAAAGGATCCGAGTGTAAGAAATTGGTCTTAAAGTTTAAAAAGAAAAAAAAATATGGAGGAAAAGAATAATCTCAATTGAGATGGCATTGTCATACATATTTCAAATGTGGTAATGTGGGATCAACCGTGAGTTCTTAGTAACCTCTTCCGAATAATTCTTAGTACGTTCGAGGACGAACGTTTGTTTAAGAGGTGGAGAATGTAATGACCCAAATTTTCGTTTATGAATTTGCATTTCCATTGAACGGCATAAGACCTTGAGAAGTTTCATAATACACATTATGACAATCATGTGTGGTCAAGTTTGGTCTTTGTAAGATTCAGAGTTAAATTAAAAGTAAAGTAAAATAATCTTATTTGTGAAGCTCAAATGGAAAGAGTTGATCGGAGAGTTGACCTTTGAGTAAGCGACCCCAAATTGGGATTTTAATAATGTCAATAGCTTCGTATGGTGATTTCAGACTTAGACGTGTGTCCGAAATTAGATTTGGAAATCCATAGGACAATTCAACGCTTTTCGACGAAGTAAGAAAATTAACGTGTTCTAATTATATTATTTATTATGTGAAAGAGGTATATTACTATGATGGATACCAGTTGGGTATGATAGCAAGTGTACGAGGTGTAATACAAGATATATGGGGTGTAAGGAAAGTCCTATCTCTAAGCCAAGTTGGAAAAATTTCATAATAGACGAAATTTTTAATGAGTGTGCACAAGACCTCAATTTAAACGATCATATCTCCCGTTATATAAGGATTTGTATGACCCACAACCTATCAAATTAAAGCCCTTTGAGTCTAGTTTCGAACTCAACAAACCGTTTGTCATTTGGAGGTGTATACAGAAAGTTATGATCATTTTACGCGTAAGGTGTTGCATGCACGAAATAGTGCGCGAAGTTTACTTCGTGCATACTTCGCGCATCTGAGGCAGAATACTCAGCAAAATGCGCGAAGTGATGCGCGAAGTAATTTTCGCGCACTATTTCGCGCATGCGACACCTTACGGGTAAAATGATCATAACTTTCTGTACACCTCCAAATGACAAACGGTTTGTTGCGTTGGAAACTAAACTCAAAGAGCTTTAATTTGATAGGTATTGGGTCATACAAATCCCAATATAACGGGAGATATGATCGTTTAAAGTGAGGTCTTGTGCACACTCATTAAAAATTTCATTTATTATGAAATTTTTCCAACTTGGCTTAGACATAGGACTTTCCTTACACCCCATATATCTTGTATTACACCTCGTACACTTGATATCATACCCAATTGGTATCCATCTGTCACGACCCCGAATTCGGTCGTGATGGCGCCCAGCACACTGCTAGGCCAGCCCGACCAATCAACAACAATCACGGAGCCACAAGCTCACTTTATCCAATTTAAGCATAAAAGTGATAGATATATTAAAAATAGGGAACCAAGTCCCAACACGTGCCAACTCCCATAGACCGAAGGGTCAAGAGTTATGAGCCTCTACAGAGTATACAAAGTGTAAATAGTGAATATAACCGTGCACAAGTGTGGGATGATCAGAACAAAAATACAGACAAACTGGAGAATCAGGTCCTGCGAACGCTGGCAGCTACCTCGACTGTCCAAAAGCACTCCCGAGCCGCAATAGAATCAGCTCCACTGTGATGTACCTGGATCCGCACACAAGGTGCAGGGAGTCGGGTGTGAGTACTTCCAACTCAGCAGTAATAAAAGTAAATAATGCTGAAGGGAAGAAAACCACGATAGGCACTATCTCATGCTACACAATACGGAACTATCTTTTTATTCCTTTCAAGCATATGTGAGTAGATTATTTAGGAATCTCGATTTTTAGCTACTTTCTTTCATAATAATATACCAATACCTGGATACAATCTCAAGCGATGCAAGTCCGCACTCAAATCAGCCCTTCGGGCTCAGCACTCCTGATCAATTTACACCAGGAGATCTGGTCAATAAGGCAACTAATGCATGTGTGCCAGTAATGTATGAGTGCTGAATGTTATGCCACGTAGTACACGTAAACCAATGTATATATGCAATGCAATGCATATGACCGCTATGGCGCGTAGCCCAATCCAATTTGGGTACCCGTGCTCACTGTGGGGGTTCAGACTCCGGAGGGGCTCCTACAGCCCAAGCACAATATTAATATCACACCTGCTGTGGCGCGCAGCCCGATCCATATACCACTGCGGCGTGCAGTCCGATCCATGCATGTGTATGCATATGCTCACATAAAATGTCATGTCCTAACATATGGCCCTCGGCCCCAATCAATCTAACAAATAATCAAGAAAGCCCTACGGGCAACAATATCATATTAGCTCACAGCTAAAAATGTTATTAAGACATTTTTCAAGTTTTTTCATAACCTTATAAAAATGCTGAATAGCAAAAATACCATTTTAAAACTTAAATTTAGAATAAAATATGCACAGTGTTATCAAAATAGTGATACCAATCCCTGAAGGATTCAAATAATTGACACGAAGCCCAAACATGATAATTAGTCCAATTCATTTCAACAATTAGGTGTTATTATTTATTACGCGGGACGGACCAAGTCACAATCCCCAATGGTGCTCTACCCCACGCCCGTTATCCGACGTGCAAGTCACCTCAACACAGCACTAAGATGTGCAAGTCCGGGGTTTACTAACCCTCAGGACATCATTTACAAGTATTACCCACCTCGAACCGATGAAAGCTCATGCCCGCGACGCCTTAGCTCCTCGAACCGGCATCCACGCACGTCAAAAATAGCACAAATCAGCACACATATATCAAAATAGGCTAATGGAACATAACCCAATCGAAAGAACTCGAAAAATATCAAAAATCACGAAATTGGCAAAACCCGAGCCCCGGGCCCACATCTCGAAAAATATCGAAACTCATATTTCCAGAATCCTCGTCTCGCCACGAGTCCGTACATATAAAATTTACCAAAATCGGAGTTCGATTGGCCTTTCAAAACCCAAATTTTTGTTTTCTATATCTAGGCCACAATCCTTCACAATTTCTACCCAAATTCATGAAGATTGATGTTAATTCTATCATAAAATGATGTTTTTGAGTCAAGGAACTTACCTCCGATGAATACCCGATGATTTCCCAGCGTTTTCCCGTGATTTCTTCTCTCTAGGGCTCAAAAATGGAGGGTTTTGCAAATGAACCCGTATGAAATGTTTCTGGACTTAAACTCACTGCCTGGGCCGTTTACTCTACGCGATCGCAGCACTGGGCGTGCGATCACGATGCACAAAAACCTGGCTGCCAACTTTCCTCTACGCGATCGCGTGAGCCTGGACGCGATCGCAGTGCTCAACCCGGCGACCCTACGCGATCGCATCAAAGGGGTCGCGATCGCACTGCTCAGGAACACGACCTTTCGCGATCGCATCGACCGACCCGCGATCGCGATGAACAAACACTCAACCTCACACGATCGCATCACTACTCCTGCGATCGCGAAGAACAATTTCCCTGCCTCATCTCGATACACTACGCGATCGCGTGGCAATGGCCGCGATCGCAGAGAACAAATAACCTGCAATTTTATTGCAGCAATTCCAGCAGCCCCTTTTTGGCTCAAAATGGTCCGTTTGGACCCCCGAATTCATTCCGGGGCTCCCGGGACCCCAACGAAAACCACCAACATACTCTAAAACACGATACGAACTTGTTCAAATCATAAAGACACCATCCTAAACATCAAAATCACCAATTACACACGGATTCAAGCATAAGTTTCTTCAAAATTCCCGAATTGCTCATTCAATCAAAAACCCGACCAAACGACGTCCGAATGACCTGAAATTTTGCAGGCACATCCAAAATCACCTAACGGAGCTATTGCAAGTGTCGGAATTCCATTCCGACCCCCGGATCAAAATCTCACCTACCGTTCGGATTTCGCCAAAATTCAACCTTAGCCAATTCAAGCCTATTTCTACACCGGACCTCCAAATTCAATTCCGATTGCTCCCCTAAGTCACAAATCACCTCCCGAAACTAACCGAATCATCAGAATCCGATTCCGAGCCCTCTAACCAAATAGTCAACTCTAGGTTGACTTTCCTTATTCAAGTTTCCTTCAAAAAGGCTATATGCCTCATTTTCAATCCAATTCACTCCTAACTCACCCGATAGACTCTAACACTGATATAAAATCATAAAACATGTATTTACAACATAACAGGGTGGTAATTCCCGTGATGAAGGGCCGGTTCGTCACATTCTCCCCCTCTTAAGCAAACGCTCATCCTCGAGCGGGTGAAGAATCATACCTGAAGTCTCAAACAAGTGAAGATAACTGCTCCGCATCTCCCGCTCGATCTCCCAAGTGGCCTCCTCCACGGTTCGACCTCTCCACTGAACCTTAACTGATGCAATCTCCTTGGACCTCAATTTTCTCACCTGACGACCCAAAATAGCAATAGGCTCCACATCATAGGATAGATCACCATCAAGCTGAATGGTACTGAAGTCTAAAACAAGAGACGGATCTCCAATGTACTTCCGGAGCATAGACACATGTAATACTGGATGGACGCTGGATAAGCTGGGCGGTAAGGCTAACTCATATGCCACCTCTCTAACCCTCCTGAGTATCTCAAAAGGAACAATGTACCTAGGACTCAACTTTTCTTTCTTCCCAAACCTCATGACACCCTTCATAGGTGAAATCTTCAACAATACTCTGTCACCAACCATGAAAGACAACTCTCGAACTCTACGGTCCGCATAACTCTTCCGACGAGACTGTGCTGTACGAAGCCTCTCCTGGATCAACTTTGCTCTATCCAGAGCATCCTGGACTAACTCAGTCCCTATCAATCTAACCTCACCAGGCTCAAACCATCCCACGGGGAATCTACACTGTCTGCTATACAATGCCTCATACGGGGCCATCCGAATACTCGACTGATAACTGTTGTTGTAGGCAAACTCGGCAAGTGGTAGGAACTCATCCCACGAACCACCAAAGTCAATCACACAAGCTCGCAACATATCCTCCAGAATCTGAATAGTGCGCTCAGACTGCCCGTCTGTCTGGGGTGAAATGCTGTACTCAACTCAACCTGCGTACCCATCTCTCGCTGAAATGCTCTCCAAAACTGAGAAGTGAACTGAGTACCCCTGTCGGATATGATAGACACTGGAACTCCATGCAACCGAACAATCTCTCGAATAAAGATCGCCGCCAACCGCTCCGATGAGTAGGTAGTACTAACTGGAATGAAGTGAGCTGACTTGGTCAGTCTATCCACAATCACCCATACAGAATCAAACTTCCTCGCCGTCCGAGGGAGTCTAGTAACAAAGTCCATAGTGATCCTCTCCCATTTCCACTCGGGAATATCAATGCGCTGAAATACACCACCGGGACTCTGATGCTCGTACTTAACCTGCTGAAAGTTGAGGCACCGTGCTACATGTCTGACAATGTCCATTTTCATCTTTCTCCACCAATAGTGCTGTTTCAAATCCTGATACATCTTCGCGGCTCCTGGATGGATAGAATACCGCGAGCTATGGGCCTCTTCCGGAATCAACTCACGAAGGCCATCAACATTGGGCACACATATCCGGCCTTGTATCCTCAATACGCCGTCACTATCAATGGTGACATCTCTAGCATCATCATGCTGAACTCTGTCCCTAAGGACAGCCAAATGTGGATCATCATACTGGCGCTCACGAATACGATCATATAGAGATGACCGAGATACAACACAAGCCAATACCCGACTGGGCTCCGAAATATCTAACCTCACTAGCCGATTGGCTAGCACCTGAACATCATGAGCAAATGGCCTCTCCTCAGCTGGAATATATGCCAAGCTCCCCATACTGACCGCCTTCCGGCTCAAAGCATCGGCCACCACATTGGCCTTCCCCGGATGATATAATATAGTAATGTCATAATCCTTCAGCAACTCAAGCCATCTCCGTTGTCTCAAATTAAGGTCTTTCTATTTGAACAAGTGCTGGAGACTACGATGGTCGGTATACACCTCACAAGACACAACCGTACAAATAGTTCCTCCAAATCTTCAATGCATGAACAATGGCGGCTAGCTCCAAATCATGAACAGGATAGTTCTTCTCATGTGGCTTCAACTGCCGAGAAGCATAAGCAATTACCTTACCTTCCTGCATTAACACACAACCTATCCCCACTCTCGAGGCATCACAATAAACGGTATATGAACCTGAAGTCGATGGCAATACTAACACTGGAGCTGTGGTCAAAGCTGTCTTGAGCTTCTGAAAGCTCTCCTCGCACTCATGCGACCACACGAATGGTGCACCCTTCTGTGTCAATTTAGTCAATGAAGAAGCAATGGATGAAAATCCCTGAACAAACCGGCGATAATATCCCGCCAAACCAAGAAAACTCCTAATCTCTGTAGCTGAGGACGGTCTAGGCCAACTCTACACCGCCTCTATCTTCTTTGGATCAACCTGAATACCATCACGAGACACCACATGTCCCAGAAATGCCACGGACTCGAGCCAAAACTCGCACTTGGAGAATTTAGCATATAACATCTCCTCCCTCAATCTCTGCAACACAATACTCAAATGCTGAGCATGCTCCTCCTGACTACGGGAGTAGACTAGAATGTCATCAATGAACACAATCACAAATGAATCCAAATAAGGCCCGAACACACTGTTCATCAGATGCATAAATGCTGCTGGGGCGTTGGTCAGCCCAAAAGACATCACAAGAAACACATAATGACCATATCGGGTCCTGAATGCAGTCTTCATAATATCCGAGTCCCCGATTTTCAGCTGATGATAGCCTGAACGGAGATCAATCTTAGAAAACACTCTCGCACCCTCTAACTGATCAAACAAATCATCTATGCATGGTAAAGGGTACTTGTTCTTCACTGTCACTTTGTCCAATTGCCTATAATCAATACACATTCGCATGGAACCATCTTTCTTTTTAACAAATAATACCGGCGCACCCCACGGGGACACACTAGGGCGGATGAAACCCTTATCCAGAAGCTTCTGAAGTTGCTCTTTCAGTTCTTTCAACTGTCTTATGGAACAGAACCACACGTGCCTTGCTAGAACTTTGACACCGCAAAACATGATTACATTTTGCTCTGATACCAACTTGTCACGACCCCGAATTCGGTCGTGATGGCGTCCAGCACACTGCTAGGCCAGCCCAACCAATCAACAACAATCACGGAGCCACAAGCTCACTTTATCCAATTTAAGCATAAAAGTGATAGATATATTAAAAATAGGGAACCAAGTCCCAACACGTGCCAACTCCCACAGACCGAAGGGTCAAGAGTCATGAGCCTCTAAAGAGTATACAAAGTGTAAATAGTGAATATAACCGTGCACAAGTGTGGGATGATCAGAACAAAAATACAGACAAACTGGAGAATCAGGTCCTGCGAACGCTGGCAGCTACCTCGACTGTCCAAAAGCACTCCCGAGCCGCAATAGAATCAGCCCTGCTGTGATGTACCTGGATCTGCACACAAGGTGCGGGGAGTCGGGTGTGAGTACTTCCAACTCAGCAGTAATAAAAGTAAATAATGCTGAAGGGAAGAAAACCACGATAGGCACTATCTCATGCTATACAATACATAACTATCTTTTTATTCCTTTCAAGCATATGTGAGTAGATTATTTAGGAATCTCGATTTTTAGCTACTTTCTTTCATAATAATATACCAATACCTGGATACAATCTCAAGCAGTGCAAGTCCGCACTCAAATCAGCCCCTCGGGCTCAGCACTACTTATCAATTTACACCAGGAGATCTGGTCAATAAGGCAACTAATGCATGTGTGCCAGTAATGTATGAGTGCTGAATGTTATGCCACGTAGTACACGTAAACCAATATATGTATGCAATGCAATGCATATGACCGCTACGACGCGTAGCCCGATCCAATTTGGGTACTCGTGCTCACCGTGGGGGTTCAGACTCCGGAGGGGCTCCTACAGCCCAAGCACAATATCACTGCGGCGTGCAGTCCAATCCAACATATATATCGCTGCGGCGTGCAGCCCGATCCACTGTGTATGCATATGCTCACATAAAATGTCATGTCCTAACATATGGCCCTAGGCCCCAATCAGTCTAACAAATAATCAAGAAAGCCCTACGAGCAACAATATCATATTAGCTCACAGCTAAAAATGTTATTAAGACCTTGTTCAAGTTTTTCATAACCTTATAAACAAAATGTTGAATAGCAAAAATACCATTTTAAAACTTAAATTTAGAATAAAATATGCACAGTGTTATCAAAACAGTGATACCAATCCCTGCAGGATTCAAATAATTGGCACGAAGCCCAAACATGATAATTAGTCCAATTCATTTCAACAATTAGGTGTTATTATTTATTACGCGGGATGGACCAAGTCACAATCCCCAATGGTGCTCTACCCCACGCCACCTCAACACAGCACTAAGATGTGCAAGTCCGGGGTTTACTAACCCTCAGGACATCATTTACAAGTATTACCCACCTCGAACCGACGAAAGCTCATGCCCGCGACGCCTTAGCTCCTCGAACCGACATCCACGCACGTCAAAACTAGCACAAATCAGCACAAATATATCAAAATAGGCTAATGGAACATAACCCAATCGAAAGAACTCGAAAAATATCAAAAATCACGAAATTGGCAAAACCCGAGCCCCGGGCCCACATCTCGGAAAATATCGAAACTCATATTTCCAGAATCCTCGTCTCGCCACGAGTCCGTACATATAAAATTTACCAAAATCGGAGTTCGATTGGCCTTTCAAAACCCAAATTTTCGTTTTCTATATCTAGGCCACAATCCCTTCACAATTTCTACCCAAATTCATGAAGATTGATATTAATTCTACCATAAAATGATGTTTTTGAGTCAAGGAACTTACCTCCGATGAATACCCGATGATTTCCCAGTGTTTTCCCATGATTTCTTCTCTCTAGGGCTCAAAAATGGAGGGTTTTGCAAATGAACCCGTATGAAATGTTTCTGGACTTAAACTCACTGCCTGGGCCGTTTACTCTACGCGATCGCAGCACTGGGCGTGCTATCGCGATGCACAAAAACCTGGCTGCCAAATTTCCTCTACGCGATCGCATGAGCCTAGATGTGATCGCAGTGCTCAACCCAGCGACCCTACGCGATCGCATCAAAGGGGTCGCGATCGCACTGCTCAGGAACACGACCTTTCGCGATCGCATCGACCGACCCGCGATCGCGATGAACAAACACTCAACCTCACGCGATCGCATCACTACTCCTGCGATCGCGAAGAACAATTTCCCTGCCTCATCTTGATACACTACGCGATAGCGTGGCAATGGCCGCGATCGCAGAGAACAAATAACCTGCAATTTTATTGCAGCAATTCCAGCAGCCCCTTTTTGGCTCAAAATGGTCCGTTTGGACCCCCGAATTCATCCCGGGGCTCCCGGGACCCCAACGAAAACCACCAACATACTCCAAAACATGATACAAACTTGTTCAAATTATAAAAACACCATCCTAAACATCAAAATCACCAATTACACACGGATTCAAGCCTAAGTTTCTTCAAAATTCCCGAATTGCTCATTCAATCAAAAACCCGACCAAACGACGTCCGAATGACCTGAAATTTTGCAGGCACATCCAAAATCACCTAACGGAGCTATTGCAACTGTCGGAATTCCATTCCGACCCCCGGATCAAAATCTCACCTACCGTTCGGATTTCGCCAAAATTCAACCTTAGCCAATTCAAGCCTATTTCTACACCGGACCTCCAAATTCAATTCCGATTGCTCCCCTAAGTCACAAATCACCTCCCGGAACTAACCGAATCTTCAGAATCCGATTCTGAGCCCTCTAACCAAATAGTCAACTCCAGGTTGACTTTCCTTATTCAAGTTTACTTCAAAAAGGCTACATGCCTCATTTTCAATCCAATTCACTCCTAACTCATGCGATAGACTCTAACACTGATATAAAATGATAAAACATGTATTTACAACATAACGGGGTGGTAATTCCCATGACGATGGGCCGGGTCGTCACACCATCATAGTAATATACCTCTTTCACATAATAAATAATAAAATTAGAACACGTTAATTTTCTTACTTCGTCAAAAAGCGTTGAATTGTCCTATGGATTTCCAAATCTAATTTCGGACACATGTCTAAGTCTGAAATCACCATATGAAGCTATTGACATTATTAAAATCCCAATTTGGGGTCTCTTGCTCAAAAGTCAACTCTCCGATCAACTCTTTCCATTTGAGCTTCACAAATAAGATTTTTTTGATTTTTCTTTGAATTTAACTCCGAATCTTACAAAGACCAAACTTGACCACACATGATTGTCATAATGTGTATTATGAAACTTCTCAAGGTCTTATGCCGTTCAATGGAAATGCAAATTCATAAACGAAAATTTGGGTCGTTACATTCTCCACCTCTTAAACAAACATTCGTCCTCGAACGTACTAAGAATTATTCGGAAGAGGTTACTAAGAACTCACGGTTGATCCCACATTACCATATTCGAAATATGTATGACAATGCCATGGTGAGAGGTAAGGGAGTAAATTTCCTGAAAAGCCTTGGAGTCTTAGGTTCGATTCCCAGTAGCTGCAGCTATGCGTGGAATGCTCCTATACCCAAGAGTAACAATTCCTTAGGCTTCGTGCTACAGTATGGGGCACGGCCGGCACCGCCGCTACAGTGTGGGGCGGGGTGTTACACACCCGAAGGTTGATCGATGAGTTATACAGCTCGAAATTGAATTCTGATGATTCGACTAGTTTCAGGGGATCATGTATAACTTAGGAGAGCAATCAGAATTGAATTCGGAGGCCCGGTGTAGTTTTAGGCATGAATTGGCTAAGGTTGAATTTTGGCTAATTCCGGATGGTAGGTGAGATTTTCATCTGAGTGTCAGAATGGAACTTTGAGAGTTGCAGTAGCTCCATTAGGTGATTTTGGATATGCGTGCAATGTTTCAAGTCATTCGGAGGTGTTTAGGTCGGGTTTTTGATCAAATGCAAGTTTTGGAAGTTTTAGAAGAACTTAGGCTTAAATCTGATGTAAATTTGGTGTTTTGATGTTAGTTTTGGTGTTTTGAGAGTGAAAGTAAGTTTCCATGATCATATATGGCATGTTAGTATGTTCGTATGCAGTCCCGAGGAGCTCGGGTGATTTTCAGATAGGTTTGGGTTGCGTTATGCTCGTTTTTCTTATGCTTCGACATCGTTTCTTCAAGCATAAATGATATCATATTGAACACATGAGCTCCGATTACTGTTTTGAATGAAGCATTAGATCCGTATCGTAATTACGGACCCGTAGCAAAAAGAATCATCGAATTTGGACATCGTATGAGGATTTTATGGCCATTTTACTAAAGTTGCCCGGATTTTCAGGTTAATGACGAAACTGCCCTTAACGGCGTATTAAAAACCTGCACTATTTCTAAATCTTAAAACCTACTTATCGACTTCATTATTAAGTCAAATTGAGTAATGCAAAAGCCTAAATTCATTAGAATTTCACAAGGAATCCATTGGAAGTAGTAGAACGCGTGAACAGTAGACCTATAATGAGCAGGTCGAGTTTTCTTCCAATTTTGGAATGGGGAAGAAGCTTCTGAGGCGATTTTTAAGAGAGACATTAATGGATAATCGCTGGAGGTAAGTTTCTTGACTCAAAAACATGATTTTATGTTATAATCAACACCAAAATTCCTGAAATTGGTAGAATTTGTGAAGAACTAGGACTTAAATCATGAAAATGAATTTTTGGGTTTTGAAAGGCCATTCGAACTCCGATTTTTATACATTTTATATGCACGGACTTGTGGCGAGACGAGAAATCAGTTGGTATGATTTTCGAATTTTTTTGAGAAGTGGGCCCGGGGCTCGGGTTTTACCAACTTCGTGAATTGTTGCATTTTTCGAGTAATTTTGATTGGGTTATATTTTTTTTACCCATATTTATGCTATTATTGTGGTATTGACTAGATTTGACGCGCGAGGCAGCAAATTTGAAGGTAAAAGGTATCGCGGACGAGTCCACGACCGGTTAGAGGTGAGTAGTTAGTGTATATGGTAGCTTGAGGGTTCGAAACCCCGGCTTAGCACATTGTGACGCTAGTAGGGCGTGGCTCGCACCCCGTGGCAGGTGCGGGATTGATTGTGACTGGGGATTGAGACTTAGTCCATCCCGAATGTGAATAATATGCTATATGCGGTTGAAACGCACATTGTGTTAGATATATTTTGTGGGTTGTAAGCCATGTTTGGGGCCTTGTGCCGACCCTGTAGTATCCCTAGGGGATAGTTATATATGTGATAGCTCTAATTGCTTAATCATTGATCTTAGTCTTGGTTTGAAAGCACCGTATTGAAATGCTAAGTCACCTGTTTTCGCAAAAATTAACTAAAAGTTAGAGTATTTTATTAATTAAATGAAAAAGAACCTGGAAATAAGTAAATTGGGCTGTTTTGTGACTTATCTGATTATTTGTGGACTGAGGATGGATCGGGCTGCACGCCGCAGCGGTTATTATAACTTGAGGATCGGGCTGCACGCCGCAGCGGTTATTGTGATATAAGGATCGGGCTGCACGCCGCAACGGTATTTGCGCTTGGGCTGTAGGAGCCTCTCCGGAGTCTGTACACACACTTAGTGAGCGCCGTCGACGTTAAATGGATCGAGCAACACGCCGTAGCGGTTATGTGCTTTGCATTGCATCTTTGTCTTTGAATTATCTATGATAGTGGTAATGTACTATTGTTGTTGCTAGTTCGTAGGAGGAATCAGACTGTAGTTTAGCTTCATTATGTGGTATTCTGTGGATTTCTTACTTTCAACTACTTGTATATATTTATTACTCACTGAGTACTTAGTACTCACCCCTACTCCCTGCACCTTTGTATGCAGATTCAGGTACACAGGAGGGATAGACGAACACTCCCGCTTTTATCAGTATTTATCCGAGTTGCTGAGATAGCTGCTGGCGTTCGCAGGACCTGGCTTCTCTTCTTATTCCAGTTTTCCTTTGTATATACATTATTTGTACTTGAGTATTTGGTTTAGATATTATTATCCGATCATGTTTAGAGGCTCTAGACTCGTGACCCTAGATCTTTGGGTGGCTATTCAGTTTAGCTTTATTGTTGATAATAATATCCAGGTAATTGATTTGAGCTTCATGCTCAGGATGAGCGGGAAAATGGTCGGGCTTGCCTAGCAGTTGTGTTGGGCGCCATCACGACCGGGATTGGGGTCGTGACAAGTTGGTATCAAAGCCTAGGTTACTAGGCCCCACGAGTCTTGAGCCGGTTGGTAGAGTCTTATGGATCGGTACGGGGATGCCTGTACTTATCCTCGGGAGGCTGCAAAAACTTTAGGAAACACTTCACATTTCTTGGAATTCTTATCGTGCGTACTTGATTCAGTTTGATATATAATTCTTGGAAATTCCTTCCATACGCATGTACGCGCACTCGAACGCTCAGTAATATAATTGCCTTGATGGCTTGTGATTCCCTGGTCGAGGGGCGAGATATAATCTCTGCGAGTTCATATTGGGACAGTCGGGAGGACTTGAGGCCAGATCTTTGTCTATGACATGAGCACCAAAGTGCTGATTTTACAAACTGGTATTATGAAACTTATATGACCGGTATTGTTCCTAACTGTAGAAATGGCAGCTTAATAATGTATGAGCTGTCAGGTGTTAGATCCTTATTATAATCTGTGGTGTAGCCCCGAGCTTTGGGCGTGGTGAATATTTATCATATCACTTAGTTGGAAGGTAAAATGCCTTACGTGTAGTAAAACGAGTTTAGACTCAGGAAGACTAAAGTGATTATGGTATGTATATCCTGGTGGAAGGTGTTGTACTGAAATACTAGATTGAGGAAAAATAGGTGGGTTGATTCTGATGTGTAATTGAAGTGTATTTGATATATGTTATGATGCCAGCAGGTGTAGCGCAGGTTCAGGTATAAATTGTGATAATATGATTCGTATAATATTGAGATTTAATGTTGTTGAAATGCATTGTGATGTCTTGTCGAGTTGTGGACGTATTGCTAGGATGGTTTGGTGATTCTATGGCAGGTGGATAGGCCAAATTACAAAGGAAACTCTGTTAAAATTTTTGAAAAAAATTTGGGACTTAGAAAAGATTTCTGTCACCTAAAGAGAGTAGGTTTAACTGTGGTGTGGGTATAAATGCAAGAATTACAAAAGGGTTAAGGTCTCTAATGATTCGAGTCTTTGTCAAGCTTGTAAATGACTTGAGTTTAATCTCACCGTAACATTGTGGCATCATTTGAGTAAAGACTGCTATGAGCGGCTAAAAGTGCTTTGATGTATGGCTCCGAGCCAAGTTGAGGAGGTTGTTATTGATTAACTGATTGCACTGTTGTGTGCTATGTTGATTCTGTCTCTAAGTATGTTGGGAAATTCTGATAAAGGTTACGGTGCTTCGTAGATGTGAAGAGATCCTAGGATGATTTGAATGATGTCGGTAATGAATGTTCGCTGTATAGAAAAGAAAGATAGCTAAGTGCATCTGTATGTAATCATGTTTTGCGGTGCCAGAGTTCTAACAGGGCACGAGTGGTCCTGTCCAATAAGACAGTTGAATTATAATTGAATAAGCGTGAATGATGCCCGAGAATGGCCTTGCGGTGTTCAAGACTTTGCTTGTAATGGTAATGTGTCTTAAGATTGTGTATATGGCTAAAGACGGTGGTTTTGTTAGAAGGGATCAAGACTTGTGTGATGTTATGTGAATGATGGGATTCTATGTACCTGTATTGGAAGGTAATGATACGAATTCAAAAAAAAAATCGCGGTAAGTTCATCAAAATAAAGTATTGTAGAAGGCGATACTCTGGGAAACATTTGAGAGAGTATTCAGTGGCCCGTAGGCCTTAGACCGTGTAGTCTTGTGTATGAGTCTCGTGTGGTAACGTGAGTTGAGATATTGTAGTGCTACAGTAAAGGCTAGTACTAAGTTAAAGATGATTCAGAAAGGAAATTGAGTAAATGGAACAACTTGTTAATAAACTAAAACGGTATGCTAAGGGTACGATTAATTCCTGGTATGTGTTCGAAGTAATGAGACTCGCAAATATTGTGCAACAAAGCTCTTGAGTGCTGGCAGTTGCGTAGCTCGATGTGGGTAAAAGGACTCAGTCCTGGCAGTTAAACTTATGCAATGAATTGGGAGAAAGAGTTTGTGATGTGTTCTACCGTGGTTTGAAAGTGAGTATATTCTTGTTGGTATGCGAAGCTGGGAATATGTAATGAGTTTTCTTCAATATGGGATCATGAAGGTCCTTGACTAGTTAAGTGCGTCGATGTTTGCGGCGTAGGAAAGGGATAAAAGTTCCATGTTATCTTAGTGTGGTATGGTATATGAGATGTGTTATGGAAAGTTGATAATGGCATGTTCAAGGCTTTGAGACCAGTTCATAATATACGGGAAGTCATTAAAAATTATTGAGCAGTGCGGGCAGCTGCAGGTGATCTAAGAATCGATCTTTCTGGTGATTAAGGGAAAAATGGTACTGCTATTCTAGTAATTTGGCAGGGTATATGGTCAAAAAGGGGCAAGGTAATGTAAACTGATAATATCTAGTGGTATGGTGGTATTCTCTCGTTGGATCGATTGAGATGATTGAGTTGTTTATGGCATTGGGAAATTTCTGAATGACTTTCGTGGTATGAATGGATGATTGATGTGTGTTAAGTATTCGTACAGTGGAATGTGGGATCAGGCATAGTGAATCATGTGTTATATAGGTAATGGAGACTAGAAGTTCTCATAATCCACCTATGCAGTGGTTGTATATTGGGGTATCGGCATCGTTTAGCGATTATCGAAAATTAGAAGCCTGAGTGGCTCTCCCTCAGCTTGATATGATGAATTTGGGTTATGAGACTTGAGTATAGACTGGTTGTCATACGTCAGGTTGCCTAGACTAATCTGATATGGACTATGTCGGAAATGGCACAAATTGCTTAGTAGAGTGCATCAGAGTATGCTCAAGCAGGGTAGTTGTACCCGGGACCAGCGGGCGGCTGGTAGGTATTGCTTTGTCAATTGGTCCTTCGTGGCGGATATCAGTGCAGAGGTTTCTACTATTGATTCAGTTCCGGTATTGGGGAACTTTGTAGGATGCGTTTCTTGTGGCTGAGCTTGAGGCTATATATATGTTTATTGTAATGAGCAATTTGACTCGGTGTGCGTTTCTTTTGTGAGATTTATGTGTGGATCGGGTGGCACGCCGCCACGAGTTAGTTGGAATGGGTGGCATGCCGCCACAGGTATGGTATCTGGATCGGGTGGCAAGCCGCCACAGGTAGGTTATTTTGAGCAGGTTGCACGCTGCAACCGTGTGATGTGGAGAATAGCTTTTCTATACACTACCTTGTGAATAATACTTCGTAGTCTCTGAGGAAAGTCAGTGTTGGGTGTCGCTCGACAAATGGCGCATCGGTTGTGTCCTTACAAGATTTGATGGCATATATTAATTATTTCACCGTGGGTGAGATTGATTGCTTGAGTTCAGACCTAGATCTGTGCGTGGCTGATCGTTTTGAGCATGATGAGATGACTTGAGGTGCTTCATGGGTAATAGTGTTTGGATGGAATCATAAGTTGTGTCAATGCCATATGATGTTATGACCTTTCGAGGAGAATTCAGGTACTCTATTTCTACAATGCGAGACTTGATCTCAGTCCTATGTTGCGATGGTATGGAGGAATTGAATTACAGCTTTTGTGTTTGAGTTAGTTGTCATGATTTGAGTATGTTCAGACGTTTCTTATTGGAGTCTGTGTTGTGCTCATCGTGGCTTAGGCCGGTGTTGAGGTGTCATATCACCAGTGCGGTGTGTTATAATTGAAATGATCATTGGAACCATTAATGAGTGCGGGCATATGTGATTTCAGTTGGTTAGAAATGTAATATTGAGGTTTGGCTCCGAAATCTATTATGGTATCAGTTAAAAGGGAAATGGAATCATGCATGGATGACCTGAGAAATGGATTCGATATATCGCGTGTTTCAGCTGCCGTGGGCAGTATATGAAGATATTGGAACAAGACTTTAGCTAACGAGAAAGGTCTTTCAGTAATATTTGGTTATCGTGGGAAATTGTTGCAATTAGAGGCCATAATCTTGAGTGATTGGGTTGTTTGGTACACCATAATATCTCACTCGGAGTGGCGAGTATGGGCTATTACAGTTGGTTCGGGTGTATTCTGAGTATAGACGTGGGAGTCTGATTTGGTATATGATTTCGGAAAGTGCAATGTGGTCTATGGTTAACATGGACTGCGGAAGTGCAACTATATTGTGTTATCAGACTTATGATAGATAGGGTGACATGGTACCACCCCGAATATATGCTTGGCAATGTCATTCAGCTATTGGGTTGCTTCTAGTACAACTCTGGGTATGCTCGAGGACGAGCGTTTGTTTAAGTTGGGGAGAATGTAATGACCCAACCCATCGTTACGGGAGTTATCTCCCCGTTGTCTTCATTTAACACTTCAATATGCTAATTTATATGTGTTCGGAAATTTAGAAGCAAATCAGAAGAAATTTAGATAAAAATGAGGCCATAAACCTCTTTATGAGAAGAATAGGTTGGAAAAGTCAATTGAAGTTTGACCGATAAGTTAGACAACTCGAAATTGAATTCTGATGATTCGACTAGTTTCAGGGGATCATGTATAACTTAGGAGAGCAATCGAAATCGAATTCGGAGGTCCGATGTAGTTTTAGGCATGAAATGGCTAAGGTTGAATTTTGGCGAATTCCGGATGGTAGGTGAGGTTTTCATCTGAGGGTCAGAATGGAACTTTGAGAGTTGTAGTAGCTCCATTAGGTGATTTTGGATATGTGTGCAATGTTTCAAGTCATTCGGAGGTGTTTAGGTCGGGTTTTAGATCAAATGCAAGTTTCGGAAGTTTTAGAAGAACTTAGGCTTGAATCCGATGTAAATTTGGTGTTTTGATGTTAGTTTTGGTGTTTTGAGAGTGAAACTAAGTTTTCATGATCATTTGTGGCATGTTAGTATGTTCGTATGCAGTCCCGAGGAGCTCGGGTGAGTTTCAGATAGGTTTGGGTTGCGTTATGCTCATTTTTCTTATGCTTCGACATCGTTTCTTCAAGCTAAAATGATATATTATTGAACACATGAGCTCCGATTACTATTTTGAATGAATCATAGATCCGTATCGTAATTACGGACCCGTAGCAAAAAGAATCATCGAATTTGGACATCATATGAGGATTTTATGGCCATTTTACTAAAGTTGCCCACATTTTCAGGTTAATAACGAAACTGCCCCTAACGGCGTATTAAAAACCTGCACTATTTGCAAATCTTAAAACCTACTTATCTCCTTCATTATTAGGTCAAATGGAGTGATGCAAAAGCCTAAATTTATTACAATTTCACAATGAATCCATTGGAAGTAGTAGAACGCGTAAACAGTAAACCTGTAATGAGCATGCCGAGTTTTCGTCCAATTTTGGAACGGGAAGAAGCTTCTGAGGCGATTTTTAAGAGAGACATCAATGGATAATCGCTGGAGGTAAGTTTCTTGACTCAAAAACATGATTTTATGTTAGAATCAACACCAAAATTCCTGAAATTGGTAGAATTTGTGAATAACTAGGGCCTAAATCATGAAAATGAATTTTTGGGTTTTGAAAGGCCATTCGAACTCCGATATCGATAAATTTTATATGCACAGACTTGTGGCGAGACGAGGAATATGTTGGTATGATTTTCAGAATTTTTTGAGAAGTGGGCCCGGGGCTCGGGTTTTACCAACTTCGTGAATTGTTGCGTTTTTCGAGTAATTTTGATTGGGTTATGTTTTTTTACCCATATTTATGCTATTATTGTGGTATTGACTAGATTTGACGCACGAGGCAGCAAAATTTAAGGGAAACGGTATCGCGGACGAGTCCACGGCCGGCTAGAGGTGAGTAGTTAGTGTATATGGTAGTCTGAGGGTTCGAAACCCCGGCTTAGCACATTGTGACGCTAGTAGGGCGTGGCTCGCACCCCGTGGCAGGTGCGGGATTGATGTGACTGGGGATTGAGACTTAGTCCATCCCGGATGTGAATAATATGCTATATGCAGTTGAAACGCACATTGTGTTAGATATATTTTGTGGGCTTGTAAGCCATGTTTGGGGCCTTGTGCCGACCTGTAGTATCCCTAGGGGATAGTTATATATGTGATAGCTCTAATTGCTTAATCACTGATCTCAGTCCTGGTTTGAAAGTAACGTATTGAAATGCTAAGTCACCTATTTTTGCAAAATTTAAATAAAAGTTAGAGTATTTTATTAATTAAATGAAAAAGAACCTGGAAATAAGTAAATTGGGCTGTTTTGTGACTTATCTAATTATTTGTGGACTGAGGATGGATCGGGCTGCACGCCGCAGCGGTTATTATGATTTGAGGAT
>JASVEL010003205.1:0-70477 GCA_032618575.1 Nicotiana noctiflora
CACGGCCTTCGGCATGACCTCGGCCTCAGCCTCTGCCCCTCGTGGGGGCTACCTGAGGCTCGAACTACTAATAAGCGGATGACGAAGCGCGTGTTCTCACCATCTGCAAAAGTACAGATTAGAAATTCAATCAGTATTTGAGGAAACAAATCGCACGACAAGAAGGAACAAATGAGAGATTTTTTTCCCCAACTCAATAGACTCTGGGGAATAAGTACAGACGTCTCCGTACCTACCCCCCAGACACTACTAAGTTTGTTCGTGAGTTGTGAGACCGATGTAACCTAGTGCTCTGATACCAACTCATTACCACTCGGATTCCCCAACATCGAGATAGTGATGGCGCGTACTCGTCGTAGCTAGACAAGCAAATTTACTTACCATCTTTCCATTAATTAAAGCCATCTTGTTGTCAATTTAATAACGAGAATAATAATAATAACATTAATTGCGGAAGTCTACTTTCATAAATTTGAATATAAATGTGAAATACTCAACATAAATCCTCTACCCAAGATGTGGAGTCACAAACTCACGAACTACTAAGAATAACTACACATAATGGTCTAAAATAAATATAATAACCGTCTGTCTCGAAAGAATGAGACGACAGTAATAAGGAAAAATATAAGAAGAGACGTCGGGCCTACGGACGCCTGCAAGCTACCTCAGTCTCGTGGGTATGATAATACTGCTACCGAACTACTACTGATGCTGCTGCTCAAAACCTGGACCTGTGCAAAAATACATAGAAGTGTAGTATCAACACAACCGAGCCCATGTGCTGGTAAGTGCCCGGTCTATCTCGGCGAAGTAGTGACAAGCCTAGGACAAGACAGTCACATAAACTTGTACAATTCTATATACATATGTACCACAAAACAACAGAAATACTGAACTAAACAAATAGAAAGGGAGGGAACATGCTATGGGGAGCACAATTAGATATACATAATTCATCACTTAAATAGAAACAGAGCGCAACAATATTATCACAAAATAAGAAATTTAATAGTTGCATGGCATCGCCTTTCATGCTTTTACTCACATCCTCTCCCAAACAATCATATAGAAGTGCACGGCATCACCCTTCGTGCTTTTACTCTCATCCTCACTTCAAACAATCAAATAAAAGTGCACGGCATCACACTTCGTGCTTTTACTCTCACAACTTACATTCATGGCATGGAATGTTCCTTCGTGCATAATATAATTATCAATGGCACAGAATGTTCCGTCATGCATAAATAGTTAAAACATGGCACAGAATGATCCTTCGTGCGCATATAATTAGAAATGGCACGGCATTTCCGTTCGTGCTTTATCACTCTTCCTCACCCAAACAACAGTCACAATCAATGGGCAAGAAAAATGAAATAAACAACAAGTACCATCCCGGCAAGGGAGTAACAACAACACAATAAGGTCCCGGCAAGGGAACAATAATAACAACAACAATAAGGTCCCACCAAGGGAACAATAACAACAACTTTCACAACCCGGCAAGGGTTCAATAATTTAACCATCCTGGCAAGGGATTAGTCATAATTTATCTTAGGAGAGTTCCACATTAGTTCACAACATGTACCAACAACGACTCACGGTCATGCCTGACTCTGGTGTATAGACACTCGTCACCACGCCTATACACCACACTCGATCATTTAGCAATTAGCAAATTATTATTCTCTAGTTCTATTCCCTCAAGCTAGGATAGATCAAACACTTACCTCGATGACTTATAATCAACTTAGTCCTCAAGTAATGCTTTTCCTTTCTAAATTCGCTCCAATTCAATCGTATCTATATATAATTTATTTAATATCATCAATTCTACTTAACAAACCAGCCCAAATTGCCTAATTAAACCCTTTAACATGCTGTCTAAATATTGCAAAAACAAACCCCGGGCTCGCTTGGTCAAAACACAAAGTTCGAACAGAAATAAATTCACCCATACCCCCACGAGTACAAATATATAATTTGTTTTAAGATTTGATCCCAAATTGGGGTTGAATTACTCAAAATTCTAAAAAACCTAACTTTGCTCAAACCCCACGATTGTACTTGTTTTCATGATTTAGGCTTAGAAACTAGTCAATTAATGAAAGAAAAGTGAAAGAAATAAGCGAAAAATTACTTACTCAAAGGGTCTTGAAGCTTGGGGGAGTTAATGGCTTCCTAGGTCTTGGGGGAGAAGAAGACTCGTGTAAATATTATGAAATCCGCTGTTCTGGTTCTATTTTTTAAACAAAAACAAATTGCTGGGCAAAATTACCTTACGCGATCGCGATACTAAGGGTGCCATCACAAAGGGCAAACTAGGTAGAGCATCGCGTTCGCGATGGAGAAGCTGCGAATATGAAGAGGAAGAGGCTGGGGGTCCAGGGATTGCACCATGCGAACGCGGGGACAGGATCACGAACTCGTAGGGGAAAGGGCCATAACTACGCGATCATGGTTCAATGAATGTGAACGCGACGAAGGGGAACCCACAGCAACGCGAACGCGTAGGAACTGTCGCGATCACGATGAGTAAAAGGGGCTTGCACAGCTGAAGCAAAATCTGCAATATTTCTAATGGAAAAATCACCCAGACACAACTCCGAAACACTCCCGAGCCCTCGAGGCTCCTAACCAATCATACACGCTAACTCAAATACATCATACGAACTTGCTCGAGCGATCGAATCGCTAAAATAACATCAAATTCAAAGAATCACCCATAAAACTCATAATTTCATTTCAAAGTTCATCAACCTCTAATATTTGATATTTAGGTCCAAAACACGTCAAACGACGTCAAATTTTGACCAAACTTTACAGATAGCGCTTAACGCATATTTAAGACCTGCACCGAGCGTCAGAACCAAAATACGAGCCCGATACCTATATTTTCTAACTCATTTTCATTTTCATTTTTCCTTAATAATTTTAGAAAATAATTTAATAGAAAAATTCATATCTGGGGCTCTAAGCCTCAGAATTTGACTCTTGGCACATGCTCGAATCCCATATTTTTTTACGGACCTTTCGGGACCGTACAAACTCGGGTCCGGGTCCATTTACCAAAAATTTTGATCGAAGTCAACTATATCAATATTAATATCAAAATTATTTAAATTCTTCACAGAATTCACATATCAACATAAAAATTATCCGGCTACGTGCCCAGACTACACACACAAATCTAGGTAATATAAAATGAGGTTTTTAAGGCCTCGAAAGCACAGAACATATGACGAAAAAAGGTGATGACCCTTTGGGTCATCACACATAGATAAAAATATGAAAGAAAAAATTAATCAGATTGTCAGGTGGAGATAATATTAATTAACACATTAACCATATCTAGTAGTATATTTTATATAACAAAAAACACATCTAATAGATCCAAAAAGTGTTTAACTTTGTTTGGTGGAAAATTATTGAATACTTTCCAAGCAAATCAATTGAAATAATTCAAGGGGTAAATCATAGCCAATCATAATTAATCATTGAATTAAAAGATAAATTTGAGACATAAAAACAATCAATCATGGGACGATGTAAGTAGGATTTTATTCATCAACATAACTTGACATGCCTCTCATTGAAGAGGTTCAGGATCTTATATTGATCTTGTTTATTACTTCCCTTGAGGAGTATAAATTTCTATCTTTGAGATATTCAGAATTCTTCATCAAAGTAGTTTGACGTGCCTCTCCTCCAAGAGGTTCACGATCTTACAATGATCTTGCCTCTTCTTGAAGAGGTCCAGGATTTCACGTTAATCTTTTTTATTGCTCCACTTGTGGAGTATAGTTTTTTTGTCTCTGGTGCAATCAGAGTTGCGTCGAAAGAAGAAACCCCCCTTGAGAGGTTCTCTTTTTTAGTATTTATAGTATGGAAAAGGGCCTAAAATGCCCCTCTACTATAGGAAATGGGACATCAAAGTCCTCCGTTAAAAGTTGGTCCCTTATATGCCCTTGACGTCAAAAAATGGGCTAAAAAAGCCCTTATCCACTAACGGAAGATATGTAAATCCATGTGGAATTACATTAAAATGTAGAAGGGCATTTTAGACCCTTTTTGGATTGTACAAGGTCATATACGAGTCAGTTATAGTAGTTAATTCTCAAGCACTTCACTCCATACCAGTTTACTCACACACATATTTTAGACCCTTCATAAATTTCTGATTTCTCCTACTAATTGGGTCACCTTATCGATTTCGAGTTGAGTTCTAGTTTAGGTTTAATTATTTTTCGTCTTTATCGGTTTGTTTTGGATATTTCTCTAAGACAATGTCAAAAAGTTCAAGTAGCTTAAATGGGTGGATTAGGAGGTGTCGTTGTGGACTTGCTGCTAATTATTTTATGGTGTGGACTCCTTTAAATGCTGGGACAAGATTTTCAAATTTCCTAAGCATGAGGTATGTAAATTTGTTGATGGGTTCTTTTAATTATTGCAATTTGACTGTAATATTTTTTTTTAGGATGAAAATGTTCATATTGGGAATGACAAGATGAGGAGCTTGCTACTAGAATTTCAAATCTCAAATACAGTTTAAAGAAGGAGAAGGAAGCTCTAATCCGTTAAAGAATGTACTCCAAAGAAAAGTTGCCGATCTTGAGAATGTTATGATGCTCGTTGATCATGGAGGAATAGAATCCTTGGAATTGAAAAGAAATGTTCTAATGAAGAAAGTTGTTGATTTAGAGTACTCACCTCTACGTGTGCTAAATGTCGAAAGAAGATGTGGATTTTCTTTTGTGTGATATTGGGATGTTTTGTTGTGTTCTTTGCATTTGTGGGAAATGATATGTAATGTGAGTGTTATTGTGGCTTAGTTGTTGTGTTTTATTATGTAATGATTTTTTTTGCAAGGATTCAATGGAGCCATTCCCATTCATTTGAATATTTCTATCTATGATTGAGTTACTTGATGTGATAATTAGTTGGTGTCTATAATTGAGTTACTTGATGTGATAATTAGATTGTTGGTCTAAAATAGTTGTGTGAGTAAACTGATATGGAGTGAAGTGCTTGAGAATTGACTACTATAACTGACTCGTATATGACCTTGTACAATTCGAAAAGGGTCTAAAATGCCCTTTTACGTTTTAATGTAATTCCACATGGATTTACATATTTTCCATTAGTGCATAAGGGCATTTTTAGCGAATTTTTAAATGGCAAGGGCATATAAGGGACCAAATTTTAACGAAGGGCTTTGATGTCCTATTTCCTATACTAGAGGGGCATTTTAGGCCCTTATCCGTTTATAGTATCAAACTCTTCTTGCCCATCATGAGCGGGCCTAGGGTTTGGTAATGGAGATGTCCCTTCATTAGTTTTGAGGGATATGTGTCATAAATCGGAAGTCAGCGGTGTTGACTATTTACTACAGATTGGTCATGATGGGGTTGATCCCCTGTTCGCTAAATGATCGAATATGACCAATACAATTAGTCCCTCCGCTCATCGGGGTCGCGCCTATGTCGACTTCGATGGACAGATAGAGCGACATAATCAGGAAGGGTCCTTTATGATAAGGTTTTGGAATCGATATTTTGATTAGCGAACAGAGTGTCACTCCGCATGGCCATTTGTAATAGCGCACGTTTTCATAAAAATGAAGCATTTCGTGTATGGTTATGCATTAATGGCGATAGTTGGATTTTGTGCAGGCAAAATATATTATTTATAACTACAAAAGGCTTGTCATTTTGTTCTTTACACATTCACTGCTCTTCTAAGAGGATTTTCGAGAAGCTTTTTCTTCTGGAAAATCGCATTGTTTCTATTCTTTCCATAATCATCCTCATTGATTTCTCCGTTTCCCTCGTCAAAATTCTTCTTTTTCTCGCTCGTTAATTGATTATGGCAGGCACTTCTTCTTGCGGCAATCGCCCGGCTAATACTCCAGCGGTTGAAAATCCCACTTCGGTAAATAAAGGGTAAGAATTGTTGGAGGATGAAGAAATTCCTTCATTCGACGAAATTCTACCTCGATCAGGATATCAACTGATGAATTTCAGTGTACCGGGTGGTGTGGAACAGGGAGATGTTTCTTCTCTAATAGGGGAACTGGGAATAGCCCAAATGCGGGAGCGGTGGCGTATCCCATGTTATACCGAGATTGCTCTGGCGAAGACTGAGGACAGGGTGCAAATTGATCATCGGGAGTATTGCTCATGCTATGCATAAATCTTTCAGGTAGGGTGCACACTCCCGCCCCCGATGCTGATTGTGGACTTTTGTCGCTATTATGAGGTATGCTCGGCTCCGCTTTATCCTTATCTCTACAAATGCTCCTCATGTTCATCAAGTATGTGGAGCTGGCGGGTAGGGAGGTCACTCTGAGACATGTGCTCAGTCCTTTCGCTCCCCAAAAATTTTGCGGCACCATGATCCACGCACGCCCATGTGGGTCGAAGAGTTTGATGGTTAGGCTGGACGACGAGGATATCGTCACCCCTTTGACAATTTCTTCTATATTCGGATTGAGCATCTGGTGGTAGGCCCAAATGGATTCCCGAATGTCTGGAATTTTGCACGTGAGACCTCATTCCCGACTAGGCATCTGCCCTTTCAACTTTCCTTATGCTTTGTGTCACGCCCCAAATCGAGGGACATGACCGGCGCCTGACCGGGTTTCCCCAGTCAAGCGGACCTGGGTGCCTTCCATTCCCACGCGTTACCCCTGTGTTGACTGTTACTCATTAACCAAAATATCTTACCAATAATGACTGATTTCACAATGCATAAACATAACCATGTGATTTATTTACTAACAAGTTCATAATTTATATTTACAACGCCCCATGCATATACATAGGCCACAATCCCACAGTTTACATGTCTACGGAGCCTCTAGGATACAAGAAGGAAATACAATACTTGCCGGTAACAAGGCCCCGGCTATACCTTACAAAATCCAAAAGAAAGTCTGAAATAAAAGTGGCATGAGCCACACTGTGCCCCGAGGAAGAAAGGGGCTCACCAAAACGGGCAGTGGAAGGAGAAGGATACTACTGCCGATGAGCTGAAGTGCCTGCTACTGATCCACCTACAATCATGACACGAATGTAGCGTCCCCGGCAAAAGGGACGTCAGTACACTTGAATTGTACTGGTATGTATGGACAAACTTTGTCCCAAGTAAACTCAAGCCATTAAACAAGAATCACCGTGTTAAGACAGCCAATAGATTACATCAAGAAGTCAATTTAAGCTAACTAACCATGTTTCCAACCTTTTACTCATTTCAGATAAGCCTCAACACAAGCACGTTTAAAGTCCACAAATAGAACAACAACCAATCAACCACATAAATTGCAAGTAGTCAAACATAGGGGCAATCAGTGCCCCCCAGGTTGCAAACTCTCCTGTTGTCTCCTTTCACAATTTCACATTATTGATTTTGTATCAATTTTCAATAGCGATTTCGATCGCTTTCCATCCTTATTGCCCATGACCACCCTTATTACCTCGGCCACCCTTATCACCCCAACCCACACCTTATTTCACCACGTTGCGGCGCGCAACACGACCCCGCCTTACAGTTGAAAACACAACAATTTCAAACAACAGATAAGGTACCACACACAATTTCAACAAGTTCAAATAAGCAACTTGCACATTGTTTCATGTTCTCAATTACTTCTCAAGCCAATATCACAACCAAGTTACAATGTTTCCACATTCAAGAATATTCACACATGTATATTCAACAATTTTCCATAATTCAAGTGTTTCATCTCTTTCCACAATAAACCAATTCTCAAGTGTTTCGTTTTCTTTTCCACGAGGTGCCATATAGGCCATCATAATCATTATTCACAAATTCTTTACCCAATTCAACTCTCATTTACCTTTTGGTTCATATTTCATACCACAACACTCATAGTTCAACAACAACTTTGAATATCCAACAACAACATCAAATAATCACATACAATTTCTCAAATCAACACATACCAAACAATTTTACACATAAGGGCGATTTCACAAGAATCAAAATTAGCCATACATACCTGGTGATGAGTTTTCTTCCGTTAACTTTCTACTTTATGCTTACCCAAGATATCCTATTCTTGCCAACCTTGTTCTTGAAGACTCTTACTTCTACTTACTTCTTTTGTTTTACTAAAAATCAAGATCAATAATCATGCATGAGTATAAAATTTTATTTTTAAAAGCTATTATATGAAAACCTCTCTTTACCCAATTAAAACTGAAAATCAAAGAAAATAGTTAGGGTTTTTACCTTGAAAAGATTGGGGAAGTTGAATCCTTGCCCTAGGATCCCTTGGAATTAAGTAGTTGGAACAATCTTTGAAGATGAAGAACTTCTCTCTCTAAAAACCCTCTCTTCTCTCTCTAATTTTGGTGAGATGATATGATAAAATGAAGAAGAAAGGTGTTATATTAAAGAAGAGATCGGGTCAAAATGTTACAAAAATCTGGGCCGGGGTCAATTATGCGGTCACTATGCGACCGCAGAATCCACATGCGGTCCGCAGAGTGACCGCAAAATGGCCTCAAAGTTATGCGGGTTCTGTTAAGGAATGCGGTCACTATGCGGACCGCATGTTGATTCTGCGGTCGCAAAAGTGCACCGCAGATTTGACATGCGATCGCATATCGACCGCACATTTTGACACGATTTTGGGCAACTCACTGGAACGTTTTGCGGCAAGAATGCGGTCCGCATGTCAGTTTTGCGATCGCATTCTTGACCGCAAATTGAACACTTTTCGGAAAAATTAATTCTCTACATTTTTGAAACTTAAATCACTACCAAGGGTCCGAACCGCGGCGAGCAAGCTCGCCGCGAAGAATTCTACGCATTCCTAACACATTATTCGGACCAAGACACCACAGCTACTAGGTTTTATGCACCAAAAATTTTACGGGGCCTTACATCCTCCCGCCCTTAAGATCATTCGTCCTCGAATGAGGATTTTGAAATAAATGAGTTTTGAAAGACATGATGTGCAAGCTATCAAAATTTTGACTAACTCTTATATTTTAGAAAAATTTCGCCAGAGTTTCCTTTGTATTATGGACATATCCACCTGTCAGAGGGCCCCCGAAACACATTACCAAACAACAATATACAACTACAACACTTTTCACAACTGGTATACACTTTCTTACCTCAACGAATGCACATATTCCATCACATTATTACAATTGCACATAAACTAGTCACGTCAATGAATTCTTACCTTACTTAACCAATTTAACACACCATGTGCACTTAACAAACCATTACCAATCTGTACTTACTATTAGTAGTTTATTAAACACGTAAATCTTTATAAGGCTTTCATTTATCAAGAACGGTTCAAGTGACCCAAGGTAACAACACAATTAACTCATTACAAAATGAAGGGGACTTTACTAATACTAAGAGGGAAACAACTTAGGCAAGATGACGAGTTACTAGGAGTAGGAGGGTCACCTAATTTCTTCTAGGCTTGATCGAACAAATGGGGGTACTTTTCCTTCATCTCTTTTTCCGCTTCCCATGTGGCCTCCTCAACTTGTTGACTTCGCCACAATACTTTAACAGAGGCGACTTCCTTATTTCTCAACTTACGGACTTGCCTATCAAGAATGGCAACTGGAACTTCTTCATATGACAGATCTTCATTAACCTCTATAGCTTCGACTGGCATGATGGTGGATGGATCTCCAATTACTTTCTTCAACATGGACACATGAAATACCGGATGCACTGATGACATCTCAGGAAGCAACTCTAGCCTATAAGCAACTTGACCAATCCTTTGAACGATCCGATATGGCCCGACATACCTAGGACTCAATTTCCCTTTCTTTCCGAATCGCATGACTCCCTTCATAGGAGATACCCTCAAGAACACCCAATCATCAACTTGAAACTCCAAATCCCTTCGACGAACGTCTGCATAGGACTTTTGACGACTCTGTGCTGTTTTCATTCTCTCCTGAATAACCTTGACCTTTTCCATAGCTTCGTACACCATATCCGGCCCTAGCAATTCCGCTTCACCTACCTCAAACCACCCGATTGGCGATCTACATCTTCTCCCGTACAATGCCTCAAACGGGGCCATTCGAATGCTAGCATGATAGCTGTTATTGTAAGCAAATTCTATCAGTGGCAAGTGTTCATCCCAATTACCTTTAAAATCTAAGACACAAGCCCGCAACATATCTTCGAGCGTCTGAATGGTCCGCTCGGCCTGTCCATCGGTCTGTGGATGGAAAGCTGTGCTGAGATTCACCTGAGTTCCCAAACCTTGCTGAAACTTCTTCCAAAAGTTAGCGGTGAACTGAGCCCCGCGATCTGAGATGATAGAAAGTGGAGTGCCATGAAGCCTTACTATCTCTTTGATGTACAATCTTGCATATTGCTCACCGGTATCAGTGGACTTGACAGGCAGGAAGTGAGCTGATTTGGTGAGTCGATCTACTATCACCCATACTGAATCGAACTTACGCTGAGTGCGAGGTAACCCCACCACGAAATCCATATTGATCATCTCCCATTTCCACCTTGGTATTTCTATAAGCTGAGTTAATCCACCGGGCCGTTGATGCTCGGCCTTCACTTGTTGACAGTTCGGACATTTAGCTACAAAGCCTGCCACATCCCTTTTCATACCGTTCCACCAATAAATCTCCTTGAGATCGTGATACATTTTCGTTGAACCAGGGTGCACAGAATAACCTGGAAGTATGAGCCTCTGCCATCACTCTTTCCCGAAGCTCGTCCACATCCGGAACACATAGCCTATCTTGACACCACAATACACCATCTTCGCTGCTGAGTACAAATGCTGAGGTCTTGTCATTCATAACTGCTTCCTTCACCCGAACCAATGCTGGATCCATGAACTGTTTTTCCTTGATTTCCGCGACCAATGATGATTCTGCTCCATTATGCACCAAAATATCCCCCTCGTCTGACGCCGAGATACGAACCCCCAAACTGGCTAATTGGTAAACCTCTCGAGCCAGGTGTCTCTGATCCACACCCAAATGAGCCAAACTACCCATGGATTTCCGACTAAGAGCGTCGGCTACCACATTTGCCTTCCCTGGATGGTACAATATGTCCATATCATAGTCCTTGAGTAATTCTAACCACCGCCGCTGTCTCAGATTTAGCTCCTTCCGCTTGAACAAATACTGGAGGCTCTTGTGGTCTGAAAACACATCTACATGAACCCCATAAAGATAGTGCCGCCATATTTTCAAAGCAAACACAACAGCTGCAAGCTCCAAATCATGTGTCGGATAATTCTTCTCGTGATTTTTTTGAGTTATCTCGAAGCATACGCTATAACCTTTCTGTGTTGCATCAACACACACCCCAAACCAACCCTGGAGGCATAACTATCACCTTAACACTTTACATCATTAGCGGAACATCTTTATTATATCCCTCTTACATAAGACCTTCCACGAATTTAGTTCTACTATAATTTCCTTGATATAGTTACGACCCCATCGGAACCATTTCTACTAACTCTTACGATTCTTAACAAAAGGCATTTCTGAGTGAGTTTTCTCATATGACCTCCTATCTCAAATGAATAGCACTGGCTAACTTGCACATATACCCCGAATAACACTAACTTGCATGGCATTGTATTGAATGTAAAGTAGCATTGTGCTCTAACTTTTCTTAACCAACCTCTTCTCCCCATATGTGCATTATAGACTTTAAGAAACTGCACTACTTCCCCTGTGAAAATTCCTAGTATCCCTCCTTACGGTTAAACACCTCTCAAACGTATATCAACAACCTTTATATGCATATGACTTAGGAAGGGTCACTATCCCGAGAAGGGTATTCTCTGAAACTTTAAATCCTCCTCAATCCTTCAACAACAACTTTTGGTTTTACTCTTAAGTGTAAGGCTTAGTCCCCCTAATTCTATCTCCGACGAGTAACTCGCCTCATTCCCCATGTTATAGTTATCAATGAAGTTCCCTGAGATTGCGGCTTAAGAGTTATCATGCTAAGCACGTCTAGTCCGTCACGAGTGTTCATCCTCTTTCAATCTATTCTGAACCTTTCATTCCCATCTTGATTTGCGGATAGTGCATAATTAATAGCTTTCTTGTTCCACACATTTGTCCGCCTCCTGTGAACTTGAAAAATCATTATGTCTTGTTTAATCATTTTACAGTACCACAACGTCACCAACGATAACCTCGCTTCCCATTGTGTGTAGACATGAACTATCTCTAGACCCCTTTAGTCGATATTCAGTGTCACCCATGTCGGTTGAATTGCGGTTAATCCCTTATAACTTTTATTAACACTTGTGCCCTAAGTGAGTCCACCATTCTGATGCAAACAAATTGTTTTAAATAACCATGACCATCTCAATTTAAAGGTTTTCTCCCCATTTCTTCTCACCTCATTCTTCCTAGTTAGTGAATAGCCACGCACTCTTCCATATATTACGTGGTCTCTTACCTTAGGTATTCCATCCGGCTCACCTCTTAACTCTTATTGGGACATATGTAGCAAGGAGTGTTTGTCTGAACATCATTTAACACTTATCTATTTGTAAGGCTCTTTAGAGGCTCTCTATCAAGCCCCAATTACCATCTTGGGTTGTTGTGGCAACACATTCATTTCTCTCACTCGTTCTGGCTTTGTTAGTATCCCGAAACTTTGTTTAAATCACAAATCTATGATTAGCCCATTCTAGGAACTCACAATCTTTCACATTTGACATATGGTACCTCCTTGGGTCCCATTTCTCCTGACCTTATGACAAGTAAAAGTCTCTTTACAAACATACTCTTATTTTCTAGAATCGTTGACCCTATCAGTCACATTGCCATGCGTGAAGAATTTACATTCCTTAATCTCTTTTCTAGACCACACATGTCTTCACCAAAATATTCAAATATCATAACTACATGGTCTCGCTCTTGTTTCATTGTATTTAAGTGGCCTCACGATGGTCCTCCCTCTCCCACATGGGGAAAATGTCCTGGATCTTGACACAAGTCTTGAGTGTAGAAACTTTAGGAACATATGCCTCATATATCTATCCCTCTTATATATATAATCGACCATTAGGAAAATTTAAGTCACCATAGTATTGATCTCATAAGTTCCCTTCTCCTATTCAGCCACGTAGGTATGGGATTCCAAGTCCCCACGCATATCCTTTATGAGTGTAACGCAACTTCGTACATTTCTGGGTCCTTATAACATTCGTAAGACAAGGGTCTTCTCACCTAGGGTCCAATTGAGTCTCATTTCATAACTTTTTACCTCATATGAGAGACTTACACTCTCCCCATTAATCTCTTAGTCATTCTCTCATATATCACGTGCTTATATAACCAATATTCTTTCACACCTTACGATCAATTATATACTTCTTGCACTAACCACGCTTGCTATTTAAGCTTACATATCAATCATCAAATCAATGCCTCTTCGTGCGGGTAATCACTTCTAATCCTTTCCCCAAATAAAGTATACTTGTAGTACTATGTACTTATACTATATATTCATACAGTTTATTCAACAAGATACATGTGCAATCTCCATAATACCCATGTCTTTTCCCATTGGTCATGACATATGACAACACTACATAAAATAGACGAAAGAGTATTTAAACTTACCTTGAATCTCAACGCACGGGTTACAAAACAATCTTATAGTCAAGCTTTATCGCACGATTTGGAGTGATGAAGAAGGGTAATATTCCTAAATGTCCGTGCAGCCCCCTACTTATATGATGTGGTTGACAACACACCTATAAGAAGGGCACTACTAGACACGGCTCCGAGACATCCTAGGACACTTTAAAAACCATATGCTCCTGATACCAAGTTTGTCACGCCCCAAATCGAGGGACATGACCGGCGCCTGACCGGGTTTCCCTAGTCAAGCGGACTTGGGTGCCTTTCATTCCCACGCGTTACCCCTGTGTTGACTGTTACTCATTAACCAAAATATCTTACCAATAATGACTGATTTCACAATGCATAAACATAACCATGTGATTTATTTACTAACAAGTTCGTAATTTATATTTACAACGCCCCATACATATACATAGGCCACAATCCCACAATTTACATGTCTACGGAGCCTCTAGGATACAAGAAGGAAATACAATACTTGACGGTAACAAGGCCCCGACTATACCTTACAAAATCCAAAAGAAAGTCTGAAATAAAAGTGGCATAAGCCACACTGTGCCCCGAGGAAGAAAGGGGCTCACCAAAACGGGCAGTGGAAGGAGAAGGATACTACTGCCGATGAGCTGAAGTGCCTGCTACTGATCCACCTACAATCATGACACGAATGTAGCGTCCCCGGCAAAAGGGACGTCAGTACACTTGAATTGTACTGGTATGTATGGACAAACTTTGTCCCAAGTAAACTCAAGCCATTAAACAAGAATCACCGTGTTAAGACGGCCAATAGATTACATCAAGAAGTCAATTTAAGCTAACTAACCATGTTTCCAACCTTTTACTCATTTCAGATAAGCCTCAACACAAGCACGTTTAAAGTCCACAAATAGAACAACAACCAATCAACCACATAAATTGCAAGTAGTCAAACATAGGGGCAATCAGTGCCCCCCAAGTTGCAAACTCTCCTGCTGTCTCCTTTCACAATTTCACATTATTGATTTTGTATCAATTTTCAATAGCGATTTCGATCGCTTTCCATCCTTATTGCCCCTGACCACCCTTATTACCTCGGCCACCCTTATCACCCCAACCCACACCTTATTTCACCACGTTGCGGCGCGCAACACGACCCCGCCTTACAGTTGAAAACACAACAATTTCAAACAGCAGATAAGGTACCACACACAATTTCAACAAGTTCAAATAAGCAACTTGCACATTGTTTCATGTTCTCAATTACTTCTCAAGCCAATATCACAACCAAGTTACAATGTTTCCACATTCAAGAATATTCACACATGTATATTCAACAATTTTCCATAATTCAAGTGTTTCATCTCTTTCCACAATAAACCAATTCTCAAGTGTTTCGTTTTCTTTTCCACAAGGTGCCATATAGGCCATCATAATCATTATTCACAAATTCTTTACCCAATTCAACTCTCATTTACCTTTCGGTTCATATTTCATACCACAACACTCATAGTTCAACAACAACTTTGAATATCCAACAACAACATCAAATAACCACATACAATTTCTCAAATCAACACATGCCCAAACAATTTTACACATAAGGGCGATTTCACAAGAATCAAAATTAGCCATACATACCTGGTGATGAGTTTTCTTCCGTTAACTTTCTACTTTATGCTTACCCAAGATATCCTATTCTTGCCAACCTTGTTCTTGAAGACTCTTACTTCTACTTACTTCTTTTGTTTTACTAAAAATCAAGATCAATAATCATGCATGAGTATAAAATTTTATTTTTAAAAGCTATTATACGAAAACCTCTCTTTACCCAATTAAAACTGAAAATCAAAGAAAATAGTTAGGGTTTTTACCTTGAAAAGATTGGGGAAGTTGAATCCTTGCCCTAGGATCCCTTGGAATTAAGTAGTTGGAACAATCTTTGAAGATGAAGAACTTCTCTCTCTAAAAACCCTCTCTTCTCTCTCTAATTTTGGTGAGATGATATGATAAAATGAAGAAGAAAGGTGTTATATTAAAGAAGAGATCGGGTCAAAATGTTACAAAAATCCGGGCCGGGGTCAAATATGCGGTCACTATGCGACCGCAGAACCCACATGCGGTCCGCAAAGTGACCGCAAAAATGGCCTCAAAGTTATGCAGGTTCTGTTAAGGAATGCGGTCACTATGCGGACCGCATGTTGATTCTGCGGTCGCAAAAGTGCACCGCAGATTTGACATGTGATCGCATATCGACCGCACATTTTGACACGATTTTGGGCAACTCACTGGAACGTTTTGCGGCAAGAATGCGGTCCGCATGTCAGGTTTGTGATCGCATTCTTGACCGCATATTGGACACTTTTCGGAAAAATTAATTCTCTACATTTTTGAAACTTAAATCACTACCAAGGGTTCGAACCGCGGCGAGCAAGCTCGCCGCGAAGAATTCTACGCATTCCTAACACATTATTCGGACCATGACACCACAGCTACTAGGTTTTATGCACCAAAATTTTACGGGGCCTTACACTTTGTACCTATTATTACTGACTTACCTTTATTTTGTAGCTGAAGAGTTGTCGCCTCCTCCCTTGGAAAGGATTCGAGACTGGTTTGAGGCAGTACTTCCCTATACTACAGGCATTCGTACCTGGGCGACTTTCTGGGAGAGGCATGGTCGCATGTCTGTGACAGGTGGGAATCCGGCCACTTTTCTTCTCTATTTTTTTTTGTTCTGACTATGTCTATTGATTTATTTGTCCATTGTATCCAGAGAGGCCACGCTGCGTCAAAGCTCCACAATTGGCATTCCTTCGGCCGGATGCACTCACTAGACTAGCAGCTACGCCTATGCCCCATCAAACACTGATGGCATCGTCGGTTGAATCGTTAACGACCCCGTCCCCACCTCGAGCTATGCCACAAGATGAGAGGCCATCAGGGCTTGTTCATTCTCGGAGGGCTCGCCTTCAAATGATGAGGAAGATAGGCCTTCGCAGAAGTGGTGAGTGGCATTTGGGATAGCTCATCCATCGGCGATCAACTTAGATTCTCCCCCGACAGACTCGGAGGGCGGTGCGGCTGCGGCGCTGACTAACGGGGAAAATGAGTTAGTTGGATTTGAACCTGTTGGTTCTGGCCATGGGAATGTAGATGCGTTGGCGATCCCGTCCGAAGTTCATGTTGCCGAGGTAGAGGGTCGATCCTTGCAGCCATTATTAGGACTCATGTTGTGCGATTGTCAGCTATGGCAAGTTGCTCTATATCAACGGTCACGCAGAGGGGGAGGAACATGGTCGAGGACTAGTGTGAGTATGAGTCTGATTTGGGCCCCAATGATATTCGTATATTTGAGGAGGGCATAAACACTTCTACGGTGCAGGCAGGAGGGCCAGCCCATTTTATTCAGGTTCCCTCGGATTTGAATCTATTAACTGAAAGGAATAATTTGGTGTCACCATTCGGGTTGCTATGTTCGGAGGCCAAGAAAGTATCTTTGATGAGCGTTTTGAATATCGAAGTGGTGGATGAAGTGGCCGTGATGGGCCTTAGGGTACGTAATGTGTCCCTAACTCCTCCTTCCCGTTCTGTTTTAGCCTTTGCCTTAGCCGTGCCTTTCCTTTGTTTTGCACACCTACTTGTTGGCGGTAGAGAACATCTGTAGAGCCAAGGTTCACTTGAGGTTCTTTCTGCAGATGTTGGGGAAATATCACTGTTACTGTGATCGGTTGCGAGGGCTACATGACCATTTACGGGACGAGCCCGATAATCAAGCTTTGGGTGAGGAGTTGGCGAAGCAGGACCAGCGGCTATTGGAAGCTCTCGATGGTAAACATGCTCTTGAAGTGTAGATTCGTCTGAAGGATGACGAGCTTGAGGTAGGGAAAAGAGTTACAAATGAGTGTGCATACTTGTAGGGAAGTGTCACAACCCAAACTGGAGGACCATGACTAGTACCCGACCATACTTGCTGAGCACCAACGTACATTTTATCTAACCTTCTTTATTATCTTTTAGGGCTGACAAGAGCAATATAAATGGTAGACATGGATCATGGACAACCAACAATAAAATATGAAGGCATGAACCTACATAACATGGGATGACCGGACAATCAAGAAACTATATACATATGGTACAAGCTACCATGCTAAAATGAAAGACTATACAACAAAAACTAGCCGACAAGGCATACCAAACTATACATGAGTCGACACTTGTCTATGAGCCTCTAAAGGAACATAAGTGCTGCAACATAGCCGGAACAGGGCCCCGATATACCCATAATGTCTATAACAAAAATGTATACCAAGACCAAGGCAAGTCCGGAGAAGGGATCTCGCCAATCACCACTGAACTGGACAACCTACTGTAATGGGGGAGCTGCACCTGCATGTCTATCAGGACCTCCAGCACGACATGCAGCGTCCACAAATAAAAGGACGTCGGTACGAATAAAGTACTGAGTATGTAAGGCAGAGAACCATAAATACGAACAGTAATGTAAGAAGGGATAGAGAATATACAACCTGTAACATCTGAGTACCTCTGAGGGCTACTGACATGAAATGCATGATACATATGTATAAATACAAAATCTTTCAAAACATATGCCTATGTGGGCATCATCATCATCATATCGTACCCGGCCATAATAGGCTCGGTAAAAACCTACCCGGCCATTATAAGGCTCGGTAGAATCATACCCGGCCACGTGGAGCTCGGTAAAACCCAAATGATTAGTGGTTGCACAATAGGTGCCATACCCGGCCGACTATAGCGCGGCTCGGTAGAGTAAAATAGATACATATATATATATTGCATGCTCGACTCATGGAAACACCTTGTAGACCTTTCGGAGTGACGTAAGGTCGGTATCCTATGTACACCTTATTAGGACTAACTCTTAACTATGAACTTTATAGGAATCAGGAAGTACCAACAAGATTTATAACATAAGAATAAGAGAAACAACATCAACATCAATCGTTCCATAAGAGGGGAAACAATGTAAGTACAGCTAGTTTCTAAGAGTAGAGTATCTTTGGAAGCTCGTTCATTACATTATGTAGAATTGGAGTCGTGCAAAAGAAGGAAAGGGATAGCCTCACATACCTTGTATATACTGCCCTAACCTCGAGCAATGCAAACGGCACGACTCCTTAGTCTACAATAGGAGAAATGACACTATCGTTAACGTTTAAGCGTCGCAACTATTATGTACCAACCACAACCTATTTTGTGATGAAATGGACAACACCTCCCCGATATGTATGACTTCACACCATTCAAAACAATTACCAAACAGCCTAAAAACATCAATAATAAACATATTGAGCCTCCCAAAACAGTCGACACACAACCTAATCACTTCATACATACGACGGCCACTGTAGTTGTATCAAACGACCCTAAACTATTACGAAGAAATAGCAGACCACAACCCAACATATATATGGTGTTTCTCCACACCCTGCCTCCTCCAAAACTCCACAAAACAGTAATAAAAAATGCAGCCCAACAGCAACACAAAACAGTCCACAAAACAGTCCGCTACAAGTGAATAACTTGAACTCACGGCTTCCGATCACCGTCCCGTGAGTTATTACGTATATATAACGAATTACCATGAATTCACAGAAGAATAAATGTATGAAATATAGCAGTAAACGCACCTTACTTGTTGGATAAATCAGCCTTTATCGTGGTTCTTCAAACTCTAGTATTTACCCCCAATTTGAACTTGAAAGAGAGGGAAAATCAATTAGGGTTTGTGGATAATTTTTGGGAGGAAGTTTGCAGGGTTTTAGGTCTGGTTATTTGTGAAATATAATGAGGGATATATTGCATAAGATAAGCCTTTTAATTTGCTCATTTTCTGACCCGAAATTGCCTCTTTTGGGCCGTCATTTAACCAAGTAGCTGGCCCACCTACTTGTCACCTAGCAGCTTGTGCAGTCCCACGAAAATGTCTATATCTCTCTATTCCAATGTCGTATTGATAAACGGTTTAATGCGTTAGAAACTAGACTCATACATCTTCAATTTGGTGGGTAGATCACCCCGTAATTACAATTATATTGGGATAAAATCTTAATAACATTTGACCTAAAGTTTAATTAAAACTATGAACCTAAGTTGCAACAACTTTTGTTTCATAACTCGTTTGACTTCAAGACTTATGATACGGATATTATATGATTCAAATACCTTAAAGCATGACCTCCTAAGTATATTAAGCATCTATAGGTTTACCCAAAAGTACGCTTTACAGCATCCTTGATTCGTTTAACTTCTAATACTTGTTAATCATTCTATGCACCCTTGTATCATATAAGATCAATCTGATTAACTTCTTATCATCTCAAGGATAATTCCTTCTTGGATTTGTGTTAAATAACATATGGAATGAACTAACGTGTGTGGATATGGGTGGTAACACCCTCCCCCCTTAGGAACATTTGTCCTTGAATGTAAGGGTTTATGGGGAGTCCAAATCATCGTGGATTCCAGCGGAAATGTTTGGTCAATTTTCCCCTATAAAATGGTCACTAGCAAAATTTGCAAGCAGTGAACCTCAAAGTATGGCCTCACAAGGCTACACAAAGCATTATGGACATGGACATTATTTACATATCACCATTTTATATTAAGGAAGAATGTTCTCAAGTTATTGCTTACCTCATAAAGTTGTTCACCTTTACAATGTATCTTGCATTCCACCAACATCCTTGTTATCATCATTCTGGAATAGGTAAGGCTATTTAGACTTTATCTCTTCTTCCGCTTCCCATGTCATTTCTTTCATATTCTTGTTCCTCCATAATACTTTGCGGAAGCTACATCTTTTGTTCTCAGCTTGCGGACTTGTCGATCTAATATAGCCACTGGCACTTCTTCATATGATAGATCCTCTGTAACTTGAAAATCTTTGATAGGGACAACTCGAGAAGGGTCTCCAATACATTTTCTCAACATAGATACATGGAATACCGGGTGGACAAATTCTAATTTGGATGGCAATTCTAACTCATAAGCAACTTGTCCAATTCGTTGAAGAATTTTATACGGACCGATATACCTTGGACTCAGCTTACCTTTCTTCCCAAAACACATAACACCCTTCATTGGTGAGATCCCCAGGAAAACCCAATCATCAACCTCAAACTCTAGATCACGACGTCGGACATCGGAATAAGACTTTTGCCTGCTTCGTGCCGTCCTCAATCATTCCTGTATCACATTCACCTTCTCAATGGCTTGGTGAATCAAATCTAGCCCATATAATTCTGTTTCACCGACTTCGAACCATCCAACTGGTGATCTACATCTCCTCCCATATAATGCCTCATATGGGGCCATTTTAACACTGGAATGGTAGCTATTATTGTAGGCAAATTCTATGGGTGGAAGATGGTTATCCCAATTTCCCTTAAAATCTAGAACACATGCTCGTAGAATATCTTCCAATGTCTGAATGGTACGTTCAACCTGTCCGTCAGTCTGCGGATGAAATGCAGTGCTGAGATTCAGCTGTGTGCCTAAACCTTTCCGAAAAGACCTCCAAAAGTTATCCGTAAATTGAGCTCCTCGATCTGATATAATAGATACCGACACACCATGAAGCCTAACAATCTCCTTGATATACAACTTTGCATAATCTTCAGCCGAGTAAGTTGTCTTAACTGGCAGAAAATGAGCAAATTTTGTAAGTCGATCAACTATCACCCAGATAGAGTCAAACTTATGATAAGATCGAGGTAATCCAATAACGAAGTCCATATTAATCACCTCCCATTTCCAGGTTGGAATCTCTATATTTTGAAGCAATCCGTTGGGTTTCTGATGTTCTATCTTTACTTGTTGACAATTGGGACACTGGGCTACAAATTCCGCAATAGACTTTTTCATGTTATCCCACCAATACTGCTCCTTGACATCATGATACATCTTTGTTGAGCCAGGATGGATGGAATATCGGGATTGATGAATTTTATTCATAATCTTTTCTCGCAACCCTGCCACATTCGGCACACATAATCAGCCCTGGTATCTCAGTGCCCCATCTCCTCCGATCTCAAAAGCTGTAATTTTACACTACTGAATGTTCTCTCTCAATCGTAGTAAGATAGGATCTTCATATTGCCGTGCTTTTACCTCGGCTACCAAAGATGATTCTGATGTATTCTCTACAGTAACACTTCCGTCATCAGAGTCTAACAATCCGATTCTCATATTGGCTAGCTTATGAAGCTCTTTAGTCAACCCCCATCTACCTGCATCAATATGTACTAAGCTTCCCATTGACTTACGGCTGAAAGCATCTGCCACAACATTGGCTTTACCGGGATGATACAATATCTCTGTGTCGTAGTCTTTCAGTAATTCAAGCCGCCTATGCTGCCTCAAATTCAACTCTTTCTGCTTGAAGATGTATTGTAGACTCTTGTGATCTGTGTAGATGTCAACATGGACGCCGTATAAGTAGTGCCACCATATCTTCAAAGCATATATTACTGCAGCCAATTCCAAATCATGGGTTGGATAATTCTTTTCATGCTTCTTCAATTGTCTTGATGCATATGAAATCACCTTCCCATGCTGCAACAACACGCACCCCAAACCTATACCTGAGGCATCACAATATACCACATATCCTTCTGTTCCTTCAGGGAGAGTGAGCACCGGTGCGGATGTCAATCTATCCTTCAGCTCCTGAAAACTAAGTTCACAAGTGTTAGACCACTGGAACTTGGTAGCTTTTCGTGTTAACTTAGTCAATGGTGCTGATATAGAGGAAAACCCTTCTACAAACCGCCTATAATATCCTGCTAGCCCAGGAAGCTACTGACTTCTGATGGTGTTGTAGGTCTCTGCCAATTCTTTACTGCATCAATATTCTGAGTGTCGACACTAATACCCTCGTTAGATATCACATTGTCAAGGAATGCTACTGAGTTCAGCCAGAATTCACATTTGGCGAGCATAGCATATAACTTACGATCCTGAAGCATCTGTAATACTATCCGCAAGTGGCCCGCATGTTCCTTCTCCGAACGAGAATACACCAGAATGTCATCAATGAATACAATCCCGAACATATCGAGATAGGGCCTGAATACAGTATTCATAACATCCATAAAAGCTGCTGGGGCATTTGTTAGCCCGAACGACATCACCAAAAACTCAAAGTGCCCATATCTTGTCCGAAAGGCCATCTTTGGAATATTCGTCTCCTAAACCCTCACCTGATGATACCCTGAATGTAAGTCAATCTTGGAGAAATACTTGGCACCTTGGAGTTGGTCAAACAGGTCGTCAATTCTTGGAAGTGGATACTTGTTCTTTATAGTAAACTTATTCAACTGCCGATAGTCGATACACATCCGTAATGACCCATCTTTCTTCCGCACAAATTAGGACTGGCGCACCCCAAGTTGAAGTGCTAGGCCTAATGAAGCCCTTATCCACCAAGTCCTTTAACTACGCCTTCAACTCTCGCAACTCTCCTGGGGCCATTCTATATGGAGGGATAGAGATCGGTTGAGTGTCAGGCAACACATCAATGCTAAACTCAATCTCCCTTTCTGGAGGAAGGCTTGGGAGTTCATTTGGGAAAACATCTGGAAATTCATTAACCACGGGGATAGATTGTAGAGTAGGCAGCTTCGCCTCCGCATCCCTAACGCGAACAAGATGATAAATATAACCTTTTGAGATCATTTTCCTTGCATTAAGATAGGAAATAAACCTACCTTCGATGTAGCAATGTTCCCCTTCCATTCAATGACGGGTTCACCAGGAAATTGAAACCTAACCATCTTCATACGACAATCAACATTTGCATAGCGTGAGGCCAACCAGTCCATTCCCAATATCACATCAAAATCAACTATTTCTAACTCAAATAAATTTTTCGAGGTTTGACGACTATAAATCATCACAGTGAAACCTCTATATACCCTTCTAGCAATCACAGAATCTCCTATTGGAGTAGACACCGCAAGAGGTTTACTTATCAATTCAGGGTCAATGCCAAACTTATTAGCCACAAATGGTGTAACATATGATAATGTATATCCCGGATCAATCAACGCATATATATCATAAGAAAACACAGACAATATACCAGTAAAAACATCTGGAGACAACTCGAGATCCTGTCGACCTACTAGAGCATAGGTTCGATTTTGAGCACCACTGTAACTCGGCCCTGCACCTCTACCTCTACCACGACCTGTTGACTGCTGAAAACCCCGTGCTGGAGGTCGAACTGATGAGGAAGAACCAGATACAAATCTAGTCGGCTGAGCCATACCATCACATCCTCTGTTAGGACAATCCTGCATCATATGGCCAGGCTGTCTACAAGAATAACATGTATCAGAACCTCGACGACACAGTCTAAAGTGGGCCTTGCCGCACTGATCACAACGTGGTGTTGGGGGTTTCGTTTGACTAGTATCCCTGTGATGTTGCGATCTAGATGCCTGCGAACACTGACCTAGACCAGAATAGGATCGATCATATCGAGACCTCTGAAACTGTAAAGGAGCACTAGCTATAGATGGCGCCGAACTCCTCGAAGACTGAGGCTTGGCGCTGCCTTTGAAGTCATTAGAATACCTTGCAAATCTCGCCCTCTTATGCTGGCCCCTATCCTGCTCCCTATCTGCCCTCTGCTGGTGCTTACGATCCTCTAGGGTCTGGGCATAAGCTTGAATAAGGGAAATATCCATGCCTTCTACCAAGGAGGCTGTCATACACTCATTTATCAGATAGGGTCCCAACCCGTTCACGAACAAATGCACCCTATCACTCATCTCGGCCACCATATAGGGAGCATACCTTGCTAAAGAATCAAACTTCATACTATACTCTCGCACACTTATATTACCTTGTCTAAGGTTCAAGAACTTATCAGCTCTAGCTCGTCGTATCTTAACTAGCAAATAGTGACGAAGAAAGGCCTCAGAAAAATCCTTCCACACAGCTGGAGGAGCGTTCGGACCCCTGGATCTCTCCCAACTATCATACCAGAGAACCGCTAAATCCCGTAGCCGATAAGAAGCCAACTCTATAGCCTCTGTATCATTAACATGCATAACCTGTAGTGTACGATTAACCTGGTCAATAAAATTCTGCGGATCCTCCTTGGGGTCTGATCCGATAAACACTGGAGGGTATAAATTAATAAAATCACGAACTCTCGTACTAACTGGTTTATCAGCAGCACCTGTATTATACCTCCGAGTCTGAGCAGCTACCAAGCTAGTCAATAACTGCAAAGCACTCCGCATATCCTAGTCTGTAGTGCCAGACGCAAGAGCTGGAGGTGCTGGGTGCCACCTAATATCCTCTGGAGGAGGCAAAGTGGATGAGGTATGAGACGGCATCTCACTCTGAGCCTCACTTTGGCCTTCTCTGGCTTGGGGCACCTGACTGGTACCCTCACCCGCAGCTGTATCAAGCCGTCTACTAATTGTTTGCTTCCTAGTCGAAGGCATCGCTGAAAGAAAACAAGGTGAATATTAGAGACGAACACTTACGACTCAACTCTATGCACGATCTAGATTCAGGAAGAAGGTAACAACCCTAGATGTCATGTGGCCTCCTGATTATAAATATGGCGCGCTACACATCCATAACCAAGACTCTACTAGACACGGCTCATAGACAATCCCTAGGCCAAACCTACTCTGATACCAAGTTTTTCACGACCCAAACTAGAGGACCATGACTAGCACCCGACCATACTTGCCGAGCACCAACATACATTTTATCTAACCTTCTTTATTATCTTTTAGGGCTGACGAGAGCAATATAAATGGTAGACATAGATCATGGACAACCAACAATAAAATATGATGGAATGAACCTACATATCATGGGATGACCGGACAATCAAGAAACTATATACATATGGTACAAGCTACCACGCTAAAATGAAAGACTATACAACAAAAACCAGCCGACAAGGCACACCAAACTATACATGAGTCGACACTTGTCTATGAGCCTCTAAAGGAACATAAGTGCTGCAACATAGCCAGAGCATAGCCCCGACATACCCATAATGTCTATAACAAAAATGCATACCAAGACTAAGGCAAGTCCGGAGAAGGGATCTCGCCAATCACCGCTGAACTGGACAACCTACTGTGATGGGGGAGCTGCACCTGCCTGTCTTTTAGGACCTGCAGCACGACATGCAGCGTCCACAAATAAAAGGATGTCAGTACGAATAAAGTACTGAGTATGTAAGGCAGAGAACCATAAATATGAACAACAATGTAAGCAGGGATAGAGAATATACAACCTATAACATCTGAGTACCTCTGAGGGCTACTGACATGAAATGCATGATACATATGTATAAATACATAATATTTTAAAACATATGCCTCTGTGGGAATCATCGCCATCATATCGTACCTGGCCGTAATAGGCTCGGTAAAAATGTACCCGGCCATTATAAGGCTCGGTAGAATCATACTCGGCCACGTGGAGCTCGGTAAAACCCAACTGATCAGTGGTTGCACAATAGGTGTCGTACCTGGCTGACTATAGCGCGGCTCGGTAGAGTAAAATAGATACATATATATATATATATATAATGCATGCTCGACTCATGGAACCACCTTGTAGACCTTTCGGAGTGACGTAAGGTCGGTATCCTATGTACACCTTATTAGGACTAACTCTTCACTATGAACTTTATAGGAATCAGGAAGTACCAACAAGATTGATAACATAAGAATAAGAGAAGCAACATCAACATCAATCATTCCATAAGAGGGGAAACAATGTAAGTACTGCTAGCTTCTAAGAGTAGAGTATTATTGGTGAAAACCTTTCATGGCACCATAAGGTGATTGCAAGGGGTTATTTCTGGAAAGAGATAAGCAAAAAAAAATATAGGATCTGTTTGGGTTGCAAGAAATTTGGAGTCGGAATAACGGATTGAACGAACTGGGTCGGAGTTTAAATACACGCATGGTCAACGGAATCAGCCAACATACCTAGATAAGTCCTATCACTTCTCCAAAACACCCTTACCCTTTTGAAATTCATTTCCCTGCATTTCATTGTTTATCCTTTGAAGGCTAACTACCAGCTTCCGATGATAAGATTTGAAATAACACTAGATCTGAAGAGAAAAAGAAAGGAGTTAAAAAGAAATAAAGGAGGTTGGCAAACAGAGCCAAAAAAAAAAGAAAATAAAAAGGTGAAAAACAAGAAAATACAAAAATAGTTTGCAGAAGATAGTCAATTGAAAGACCGCACACCGTAAGAAAAGCATAAGAGGAAAAGCAATAAGAGGCAGGAGCGGCAGATGCCAGTTGCCAGCAGCTTATAACTAATAAGATTATGTCTTTGTGATTTAGACAGGAACAAATCGTCACTAATCACTTTAAAGTGAATGTGACCAAGGTGGAAAGATAGAAAATATTAAAAAAGAAAGTTCAGCAATAAATGGGGGAATCCATGGATGAAAATCAACCAATCAAGAAGATACAAAAACAGTGAGGAGGTATCAACTTTTTAAATTCATACCCCAATTATCAAACTGAGGGAATACTTTTCTGCATTTTTAATTTCTGTTGAGGCGCCCACCTGGATAACACGAGAATATTTTCTTCATTTTTAATTTCTGCATCAGGCGCCCACCTGGATAACAAGGGAATACTTTTCTGCATACGCATTTCATGCATCAGGCGCCCACCTAGATAACAAGGGAATACATTTCTGCAATTTTAATTTCTGTTCAGGCGCCCACCTGTATAACAAGGGAATACATTTTTGCAATTTTAATTTATGTTTAGGCGCCCGCCTGTATAACAAAGGAATACATTTCTACAATTTTAATTTCTATTCAGGCGCCCACCTGTATAACAATGGAATACATTTATGCAATTTTAATTTCTATTCACGCACCACCTGTATAACAAGGGAATACATTTTTGCAATTTTAATTTCTGTTCAGGCGCCCACCTATATAACAAGGGAATACATTTCTGCAATTTTAATTTCTGTTCAGGCGCCCACTCGTATAACAAGGGAATACATTTCTAGAATTTTTAATTTCTGTTCAAGCGCCCACCTGTATAACAAGGGAATACATTTTTGCAATTTTAATTTCTGTTCAGGCGCCCACCCGTATAACAAGGGAATACATTTCTGCATTTTTAATTTCTGTTCAGGCGCCCACCTGGATAACACGGGAATATTTTCTGCATTTTTAATTTCTGCATCAGGCGCCCACCTGGATAACAAGGGAATATTTTTCTGCATTTTTAATTTCTGTTCAGGCGCCCACCTAGATAATAAGGAAATACATTTCTACATTTTTTAATTTCTGTTCAAGCGCCCACCTGTATAACGAGGGAGTACATTTCTGCATTTTTTATTTCTGTTCAGCCGCCCACATGGAAAATGAGGGAATATTTTTTCCAAAAATGAAATTTTTCTTTAAATTCTAACATTGAATAATATGATGTGCCCAGTCATCATACTGGGGCAGAAAAAACAATTTCGTTGTTTATTTTGTCGCAAGTAGGGATCCACCTGGAAATGGACGCATATTTCAAATTGAAGCGGTAGAAGAAGTTCAAGGCAATAACAATAATGTTGTTGGAAGAGAAAATACAAGTTCAAGGCAACAACAAGAATGCCGTTAGAAAAATACAAGTTCAAGGCAAAAACAAGAATGCAATGAAAAGAATACAAGTTCAAGGCAATAACAAAAATGCCGTTGGAAGAAATACAAGATGAAAGATCAAGGCAACACAAGAACAAGTTGGAAGGCATAGATAAGATTTTTTGTAATTCATAGACTATAGCTTAGGATAGTTTCTTTTATTTTTACCGTGGTGTAGTAAGGGGTCAGTCAGCAGTAACAGCAGTTACAACAACAACAGTAGTGAGATCACAGTCCCTGGTAGTCCCAGCTACCAGACATTCCTGAACTACACTGACCTGATTCCTGTTTAGCCTAGGATATGTAGGCAACCTCTGAAGTAGGGTGCAGTCAAAAAATTTTCAAAATGCTTCACAACGGAATACTCGAACGGGTAAAAACCGTTCATAGTTTCTTACTTATCTTTGTACTGAAACTCTTCGTGTTCCCGAGCAAATAGGGGCAGCTGTGAGCATGTGATTTTACCATACATATGAGTTATTCCCACAAAATTCAAATAAAACAATTCTTTCTTTGTTTTTATAATTGTTGCGAATTTAATGTCCTTTTTTTGTGCATATTTATTTGTTAAATTAAAAAAAAAATATATCACATTTGCATTTAGGATTTAATTCTACAATTAGGAGGAATTAATTTTATCTTACAAAATGAAAATCACAAAAAATAGGCATCTTTTGCATTTTTTCCTTTAATATCCAAATTGTGTGATTGTATTTAATTACCATTTAAATTTAGGTGACAATTATTATTCTGAGTTAATTAGTATTTCAAGATAATTTTAGTTTTTAAAAATTAATCTTAGTATTTTGGGCTTTATTAATTAGGAGGTTAAATAATGGAGAAGAACAAAATAGAAAAAATTGGATTGCGTCATCTTACAAATTAAGTTACAAGCCCAATCCTAAGCACCCTTACCCAACCCAAAACCCCTTTGCCCAAAAAGAAAATTTCATATTTATTAGCCAAAAATAATCATAATCACATGACATAAAGTAGTGGAGGGCAAGGAAATCAAGGAAGAAAACAAGGAGAGGAAAACATGGATTATTGGGTTTTCTTTAAAATAAAAATATTTTTCTTTTTAATAAAAAATCTGAAAATTTTCGAAATTCTTGCCTATAAATAGAAGAGAAGATTTATGAAAAAAGAGGTGGAAAAAAGAGAGGAAAAAATTGGAAGAGAAGAAAAAATAAAGAAAAAAGAGAGTAGTATACACTCGATATACACTCTGATACAGAAGTATACACGAACAAAATTCAATTTTTAAGAGTTTTTTTTTGAGAATTGGAAAGAGTTCAAAGCTAGAAAGACAAAACAAAAAGAAAATCTGGAATATATATTTTTTTCTCTTTTTTACTGCTTTTTGTTTTTCTCCGTATTGCTGGGATTTTCGGGATTGAGGTGTTGAAGCTACTGCTGGTTGTTACTGTTGTTGTTGCAGTATTTTCACCGCCATGTTGATTTGCCATCTTCCCATTCCTTTCAATACCAGGTACACATCCCTGTTCGAAGCTATGTTACTTTGAAGCTTGATGAAATGAAGACTCAGAAACTTGTTTAAAATCATTTTATTATCTCTCCATTTTTCTTTTCTAATTAGCTGTTTAGTATTAATTTAGATTTGTAATTCATTAGGATAGCATTGTATGTATAAGTGAAAACTCGAACAAAACAGTGTAATAAGTAGTAAATACTAGTAGTATAGTTATAGTAGCTAAATCACCTAGTTTAATAGGTTAAAATCATGAAACAAGGTTAATTAATCCTGACATGAATTGATAACAACAAGCTCGCAGTAATAACTTTAATTAGTTTTATGTAGGTAATCTAATTTGGTATTTGACACTTAGATCCTAACAAGTCCTTAAACAGTAACAATAAAACGAAATTATAGCTTAGTTAAGACTGGTTTTTCGTAATATCTGTGAGTGAGCAAATTTAGCCTAGGTAATTGAATGCTAGGTGTAAATGACTGAATCGTTAGTTTAGTTCTGATTCACATGTTTAAAGTAGTCTCGTGTCAATTAGTTATTAAAGAGTTCAGATCAGTGACATGAATTAGTCCTTGAGAATAAAGTAGAAATAGTCTTGTCGATTAAGTTTTCTGCATGTTCGACTTTCATGATTCAGATTCAATATTGTTAGTTTCTGTATAGAATTTATCTCTTAATAAATAAAATATAGTTCGAATTCATTTCTCTTTTGTTTCTAAGTTTCTACTTTTATCATGAGTTCTCATTTTTGTTTTCATTACTACTGCTTCGTCTCTGGTCTGGGCCTGATGTGTGACTTAGGCCTGAAATATGTACAAAAATTAACCGGGCTATTGAACGAAAGGCCAAATCAGGTCTGGGTCACTAAGACCCAGATAGATGTAATAATCTGTTAACAACGAATCCAGAAGTCTAGGCCCAATAACAATGGGAACAACAATGGCCTGGACTCACTTTTGGAAATATATATATATATATATATATATAGTTAAATTGATTAAGGGAAAAAACATTAATAGAAAATATAGTGACACTGTAAGTATGGACTTTAAAAGATACACGGGACGAGCCTCACATAATAGCAAAAACAGTGGGGCCCCATTTTAAGTAATTGTAAAATATATAATAGATTCGGGAAGGTTAATAGCGAATTCCATAACCTCTTCCAAAAGATTTAAAGCCGTTAGACACTTATTAGGCACGATTTAATAAATATACCTTCCTTAATACGAGTGTGCACATGGTGCAACTCAAATCATAAATCCCGGCGAAGCCGAAATATATTAAAAGTCATAGGCGTACTGGTTGCTGTGTGACTCGAAATACATTTTCACGACGTCACAATTCTTTAAAAATATTAATGTTGGAAACACATACATATTGTTAAAAAAGCGTATAACAAGTCACGTGAAATTGAGAACGATGGTTGAGCGACCGTGTTGAAAGCACGGAATCCGGGAGTGCCTAACACCTTCTGCCGGGTTAACAGAATTCCTTATCCAGGTTTCTATTTCGCAGACTGTAATACAGAGTCAACTTCCTCGGATTTGGGATTAACCAGTGACTTGGGACACCATTATCTTCCCAAGTGGCAACTCTGAAAATTAAATAAAATCTCGGACCGATTGTCCTTTATTTGGAAAAACTCCTTCCTCTTTGTTATTATATCCTTCTCGGGTATTTGAACATTGAGGTATACCCAATGTATCTTTTAAAAAGGGATCGTAAAGGGGTAGTAAAAAGGGAGGTGTGACAGTATTGAATGGTTGATTCTTCTGAAATAATGAAAATTTTCTTTGAAAAAGATTTTTGTTTCTGAGTTAAATAATACGAGTTTAAATCGCCTTTAATAAATGTGCAGGATGAGCACAGTACAAAATGAACCTTTTTCACTAATAAGATCGCTTTGGATTTATGATTGTGGTGGAATGATTTGGGCCAACATGGACAGGATTAGGTCAAGAAATATTTGAAAGATCTTACTGGGCTTCTTGACATAGTTCCTCGAGTTGACATTATCCGAGCTTTAGGTGCCTGCTGGGATCCCTCACACAATGTGCTCTACTTCTTGGACTTTGAGCTCACTCCAACAATGGAGGAAATTGCTAACTACATCAGAAAGGGTGAGGTTCCTTTAAAAGACAAATATCCGGTTGCTCCAAGGGCCATCACTGTGCATATGTTCCTCAACTCCTTGAAAATAGCCAGAAATGTTCACAATAAAGATTCGGTCCACGAGTTTTGCATGATGAACTTTATATACCGCAGATATGGCCATATTGGAGGATTCAATTTTCTAACGAACAAATTCTACAGCAAAGCAAACCGGGCTAAATGGAAGGAACACAGGCGTTTTGCCTTTATGGTAGCCTTTCTGGGCTTAATAATATTTCCAAGGAAAGACGGGAACACTAACATCAGAGTTGCCGGGATTTCCAGTACTCTTTTTACACAGCACAACAGTACTTTGACACCAATGATAGTGGCTGATATCTTCCGTGCTCTCACAGACTGTAAAGCGGGGGCAGATTTCTTCGAGAGGTGTAATCTACTACTCCAAATGTGGATGATAGAGCATTTATGCCACTACCCTCAGTTTTTGAACTATGGATTGTCTGAAAAGACTTGTATCGAAGAATTCTACGTGAGGACAAAAGAGGCCAAGTTGCTAGAAGGGTCAAAAGGTTGGACCACATATTTTTGATCATTTACTGCTAGCCAGATAGAATGGGCATACGGATGGTTCCCCATCAATGAAGTCATATAGATGCCAGCATAAAGGGTCGTATTTCCTTTTAATGGGTCTCAAGAGTATCCAATATTATGCTCCATACCGAGTACTACGACAACTTGGAAGATACCAAATTGTGCCGAATGATGGGGACCTCAGCCTTCAAGCAATAGAGATTAGTCCCAATAGGCAATTCCCGAAAGCAAAAATCTGGCAAATATGGAATGAGTGCCAATGTCTAAGAGTGGACACTTGTGTGAGAGATCGGGCTAGAGTTGAAGTGTCATTGGGGTATTCCGCATGGTACCGTAGAGATGCTGAGCATGAGAGACCGATGAAGAGACATCGTATTCAAGAATTTGCCGAGCTATCAAAGGAACAATGGGATTGGCTGGCCAAGGAAAATGAATATCGAGCCAAAATCAGCATGTTGGAGAAACAATTTCAGGACCTCAAATTCGATAGTAGCTTACAAGCAGCAGCCGATGAGGGTGAAAAGAAATAGCTGATGAAAGAAAATGAAACATTGAAGGCTCAGATTGTGAAGATGAGAGCAGCAATCGAAACCCCAGTTCGAATTGCCCGAGATGAAAAGCTAATTGATAATTTACGGCACAAGGTGAACGATTATAGCTTTGATCTAGATAAAGCTTAGAAGGAATTAATTGGGGTTTGGAAACAATTGGCCAAGAATGCCAAAGAAAGGGCTCGAATGATCCGACAGTTAAAGGATGAACATAATGTTGAGGTTGCTCGGCTAAGGAAAACGATTGTCATAGCCGAGGTCAAAAGTAGCAAACAAACAAAAGAATTTGACATAGAGAGAGAGCATTGCTATATGGCCATGGACCGATTAGAATTGGAGCTACATCAACTTCAATAGAAGAGCCAACAACCCTTGGATGCTTGTGTCGAACAGATTGGGAGGTTGCTTCAAGAAAAAGGGATTATCAGGGAAAGAATTGTCAACATTGCTCACTACATTACGTGGAAATGCCAACTGTGCGAGGATATGACCCAGTCCACATTTACCACAGCAGCAATGATCTTTGTGAAACAAGTGTTGACCAACCTGGACAAACTCCAAAAGGGATTAGCATATAGGCCCGCGGTAAGACCGAACGATGTCTCGCGGGCACTAGGAGCTTTAATGTATTCATACGGCATGCATTTTTGTATTTTTATTTTTTGCATCTAGAAGGTTGTAGTACAACATTATCTTTTGTAATCAATGTTTGAATATGAATGAAATTGAAAATCCAAAAGTTGTCATTATTTTCCTTACATGCAATTGCTTGTGCGATAGGCAAACATATAGGATCGGAAAAAAACAAAAAAAAAGAAAAAAAAGAGGAAAAAAATAAGAACAAAGAAAAAGGAAACAATGATAACAATGAAAATAGATGGGTGGAAACAAAAGAAAAGAAAAATAAAAGCCGAAAAAGAGAATTGGCGGCTCAAAAGAAAGACAATAATGTCGGGATGACGCATAATTGCTAGGCAAAAGTTGTGTTTTCAAAACTTGTGATGTTCATCTATTATGATCTAACTATTAACAAATTTTTGTCGTTGATGAGTATCAGATAAAATAGTTAGCAACTGGCATTCTGGCACATCACAACTACAACACTCTTTCTAAAAGCATGACAAAAGTAGTGACCCTAGAAATTGAGCCGACAATCATGGATCCCGTGCAGGAGGAGGAAGTAATAGATGTGAATAGCATAAAGAAAGAAATGTATAAGCTTAAACAACAGATGTCGGAAATGTATCAGGCTTGGTCGAGAGGACAACCCTTACCTACTTACCCAGCCAACCCCACATATATTTCTTTATCAAACCCGAACTAAGATCCACCCATTATGAACTCATCTTCTGCATACCCTACATACCCACACTATTACGCCACTACATCACAAGTACCACCCTTACTTCCTAAACAAGCTCCACCACCACCTCCCTAGGCCGCTCCAGTGTATGTAGCAAGACCACCAACCACTTTACACAGATCCTCTAGTGAGCCTGTATTTCATATCCAGGATAATCATTACTACCCTCCAGAACCCACCTTCAGACAACATGATTCTTATAACCAACTTATCGATATGACGGAGGAGGAGAAACCTACTAGAAACCTTGAACAAGAGGAAATGTCCAGGAAAATGAAGAGCCTTGAGCAGTCGTTTCGCAATATGCAGGGTCTTGGGGGGCAGTGTGACATACAAGGACTTGTGTTTGTTCCCCGAGGTACAACTACCCGATGGGTTTAAATTGCCAAAATTTGACATGTATGATGGCCATGGTGATCCAGTGGCCCATCGAGAGGGTATTGTAGCAAAATGCGCGGAGCTGGGGGAAAGGATGAACTACTTATGGCATATTTTAGTCAAAGCCTAAGTGGCTCGACATTGTAATGGTACACCCGTCAAGATCATACCCGATGGTTCATTTGGGACAATTTGGCTCAATCATTTGCGAACCATTTTCAATATAATCTGGAAATCATCCCGGATAGATTGTCATTGACCAAAATGGAAAAGAAGTGCGAAGAGAGTTTTCGGAAGTATGGTTTCAGGTGAAGAGAATAGGCGGCCCGTGTGGATCCACCAATGAAAGAAGGAGAAATGGTAGATTATTTCTTAAAAGCTTTGGTGCTGACATACTACGGGCATATGGTGTCTGCAATCGGAAAGACCTTTAATGAGGTAGTAAAGATGGGGAGTTTTGTGGAAGAAGGTTTGAAAACGAATAAGATCATGAGTTATTCAGCCATCAAGGCTACAAATCAAGCAATTCAGACGGGGACGGGAGGATCAATTGGGAAGAAAAAGAAAGAAGAAGTGGCAGTTATAGAGGGAAGGTCTTGGTCCCCGGGGCCCCAACCCATATGATCATCAGCCTCGCCCATATCAACCATACCCACCAACACCGTATAACCCACCTCAACATTATTATCCCCCGACTGGTCCTTAATTTTCTATTCAGCATACCCAATCTTACACACTGCCTCCTCCTTCATGGCAGGCCCCAGCCCCTCAGAATGTCTACCATGCCTAAAATACCTACCCACCACCAAAAACTTACAGAAATCCTAACCGAACAAGTTTTTGTCCCGTCCCTGAAGTCAAAAGCGACATGACTCAGAGAAAGAAAACATTGACAACTTTGGGAGAATCATATACCAGCATCTTTCACCGATTAAGACAATTGGGGATGCTGAGTCCTATTGAGCCTAAAATGCCGAACCCTCCACCGAGAAACTTAGAAATCCATCCATTGTGAATATTGTACGGGGTCACCGGGACATGAATCGGAGAAATGTTGGCATCTAAAGTCTGCTATACAAGAGCTCATTGACTCCAAAAGAATCAAGGTGCAAGCACCCAAGACTTCCAACATAATGCAAAATCCTTTGCCTGTGCACCATGAAACACATTTGATAGAACTAGTACATGGAGAAAGCTGCAAAAATCCCTCTCAGACTGTGATGACAATCAAAGCGAACAAGAAGATGGAGGAGAATGTCGGGAGTCAAAAAGTGTCAGTCGAGCCATATACAAGACAGCTAGCAGTGATAATTGAACCTAAGCCAGTAAAAGTGATAGTACCTAGGGTGAAGCCCATATTGACTGTGAAAAGGGCACATATAGAATATTTGTTATCAAGCCGGTTGTTCAAATGCAGATTGTGAACATCAAAGTTATACCTTGGAATTATGACAAGGTAACTCTCATGTACAAAGGGAAAGAAGTTAAAGGGGAAATTTGTGAAACCCATGGTTTAACTCGGTCTGGGCGATGTTTTGCTTATGGCGATTTGAGGAAAGCGAAAATTGTGAAAGAAAATCTGGCCCATGCGAAGAAAGCGGTCACCGAGGAAGAAGCTGAGGAGTTCCTAAAGAAAATGAAAGTTCAAGATTACTCCATAGTTGAGCAATTGAGGAAGACACCAGCTCAAATATCTTTGCTATCTATGCTGATTCATTCAGATGAACACCGAAGGGCGTTAATGAAAATGAAGCTCATGTACCAGAAAAGATCATGGTGTGTCATTTGGAGATGATTACAAACAAAATGTATGTGGCAAATAGGATAACATTCTCAGTCGATGAGCTACCACTAGTGGGGACATAGCACAATAAGGCGTTATACCTCACAGTGAAGTATGAGGAATCAATGGTGACTCGAGTCTTGGTCGATAATGGGTCGAGTGCTAATATTTTCCCTTTGTCTACTCTGGGAAAACTGGAGCTTGATCATGAAAGGATCCACAGAAACAACATATGTGTGAGGGGGTTCGACGGGGTGGAAAGAACACTGTGGGAGATATCATACTAGAACTCGCCATCGGACCGGTGGAATTCACCATGGAGTTTCAAGTGTTGGACGTTGCTGTGTCTTATAACCTCCTGTTAGGACGTCCATGGATCCACGCTGCAAAATTAGTGCCTTCTTCACTACATCAAATAGTGAAGTTTGAATGGGATAAGTAAGAGATGGTAGTGCATGGTGAGGATAATGTTTGTAAGGCCATCACGCCATTCGAAGAAGTCGAAGGAGACAAAGGTCCTTGGGTGTACCAAGTAATGAACACTATGAATGTGAACAAAATATCTAAAAGAGAAAGCATCCCAGTACCCAAAGTAAACCCTGTAGCGGTCATGGTTGCCAAGGAAATGAAAAAGAATGAGTTCTCTCCGGGAAAAGGTCTAGGAGTTGCTTTGCAGGGTATAACACAACCGGTTCATCTTCTGGGTAGCACTAATACTTTCGGCCTGAGTTTCAAGCCAACTATGCCCAAACCTATCGCAAAACTGTTCTACTCCTTCGTCAAGCCTGGTACACAAAGACTTCCGGCGACTGTCATGCCGGGCCATGCAGAGATAAGGCCAGATGAAGAGCTATTAGCAAGGTTTGAGAGGTTGTTTGAAGACGTGAATATGATAGAGGCAGCTGAGGGAACAAGCAAGATGGATATTCAGGTTGTTGGACCCAAGATTAGGCTAAATAATTGGGAAGCTACTCCTCTTCCAATCAGGAGGGAGTTGTGCTAGTTAGCTTTTAATGTTCCATTCCTTAATATGTCTTGTTTCAAAAATTGTAATCCTATGTTCCGTCTATTCAAATGTATCCAAACCTTGTTACCTTTCAAAGTTTAATGAAATGCAATTTCTTTCTTCCTATATTTTTGTAGCCTTATTTTCTTTTCTTTTCTTTTCTTGTACAATCCAGTTTTTGCTAATTTCAATGATGTGTCATGCATGAAGGATTCCCGGTTCAGTCTTGATAATCAGATAGTTATCCAAGAATTTGAAAATGATAATGAAGTGGAATATGTGGATGAGGAAGTTTTGGAGGAAATTAGTAAGGATTTGAGCCATTATGAAGAAAAACCCAAATTAAACTTAAATGAGACAGAGTCTATTAATTTGGGAAATCAGGAGAATATTCAGGAAAAAAAGATTAGTGTGCACTTAGAGGCTTCACTCAGAGAGGATTTGATCAGGTTATTACATGAGTACAAAGATATATTTGCTTGGTCTTATGATGACATGCCCGGGCTCAGTACTGACTTGGTGGTATATAAGTTGCCCACTTATCTAGAATGCCGGTAGGTTAAGTAAAAGTTAAGAAAGTTCAAAACGGATATCAGTGTGAAAATAAAAGAAGAGGTCAACAAGCAGTTTGAGGCGAAGGTCATATGAGTCACCATGTATCCCACCTGGTAAGCCAATGTTGTGCATGTTCCAAAGAAAGACGGAAAAACCAAAGTGTGTGTTGAATATCGAGACCTCAATAAAGCCGATCCGAAGGAAGATTTTCCATTTCCAAACATCCACATATTGATTAACAATTGTGCCAAACATGAGATTAGTTCATTTATGGATTGTTATGCGGGTTATCATCAGATCTTGATGGATGAAGAGGATGCAGAAAAGATGGCCTTTATCACACCTTGGGTAACATATTGCTACAGAGTAATTCCATTTGGGTTGAAGAATGCTGGAGCTAAATATATGGGAGCAATGACCACTATGTTTCATGACATGATACATCAAGAGATTGAGGTGTATGTGGATGATGTTATTATCAAATCCAAAAAGCAGTGTGATCATGTCAAAGACTTGAGGAAGTTCTTCTAGAGGCTTCGAAGATACAATCTCAAGCTCAATCAAGCAAAATGTGTTTTTGAAGTACCATCAGGAAAGTTATTGGGGTTAGTGGTAAGCCGGCGTGGTATTGAACTAGACCCGTCAAAGATAAAAGCAATTCAAAATTTGCCTCCGCCGAAATGAAAGAAAAAGGTGATGAGTTTGTTGGGTAGGTTGAATTATATTAGCAGATTTATTTCTCAGCTGACATCGACCTGTGAGCCTATTTTCAAATTATTGAAGAAAGATGCTGACTGAATTGGACTGGGGAATGCCAAGATGCATTTGACAAAAGCAAGGAATATCTGGCCAATCCTCCTGTGTTGGGTCCTCCAGAACTTGGAAGGCACTTGATCCTTTACCTGACCATATTGGATAATTTTTTCGGCTATGTACTGGGGCAGCATGATGAAACGAGGAAGAAAGAGCAAGCAATATACTATCTCAATAAGAAATTTACATCTTACAAGGTAAAATACACTCAGCTGGAAAGGACATGTTGTGCTTTAACATGGATTGCACAGAAGTTGAAACATTACTTGTCGGCTTATACCACTTATCTTATATCTCGTTTGGATCCGCTGAAGTACATCTTCCAAAAGCCTATGCCCACAGGAAGGCTCGCTAAATGGAAAATTCTGCTTACAGAGTTTGATATTGTTTATGTTACCCGCACTGCAATAAAGGCACAAGTGGTCGCTGATCATTTGGCAGAAAAATCCAGTTGATGATGAGTATGAACTACTGAAGACATATTTTTCTGATGAGGAGACTATGAATATTGAAGAATTAGAATAATATGAAAAGCCGGGCTAGAAATTATACTTTGATGGGGCTGTCAATAGCGAAGGGGTCGGAATTGGAGCAATGCTCATCTAAAAAACAGGTCAACATTATCCTTTTACCGCTCAGCTCCGATTTATCTGTACTAATAACATGGCCGAATACGAAGCATGTATACTGGGATTAAGAATGGCAATAGACATGGCTCTTCAAGAGATTTTGGTCATGGGTGACTCGGATCTCTTGATACATCAAATTCAGGAAGAATGGGAGACAAGGGATTTGAAACTTATACCATATCGACAGTGTCTACATGAACTATCTCAAAGATTTCAGTATATAGAGTTCAAGCATATCCCAAGAATGCACAATGAAGTTGCAGATGCCCTGGCCACATTGTCGTCCATATTGCACCATCCGGACACTACTTATAAAGATCCATTGCAAATACAAGTTCATGATCAAAATGCTTATTTCACAGTAGAAGAGGAAATTGATGGTGTTCCATGGTTCTATGATATTAAAGAATATCTGATGATGGGGGTGTACCCAGCGCAAGACAATGGAGATCAGAAAAGGGCTATAAGGCGACTAACAAAAGGATTTTTCTTCCGCGGAGGGATTGTATACAAGAGAACCCCGGATTTGGGTTTACTAAGATGTATAGATGCACAACAGGCCACTACAATCATGGCTGAAATACATGCAGGAAATTGTGGACCTCATATGAGTGGATATGTTTTGGCTAAGAAAATACTAAGGGCTGGATACTATTGGCTCACAATGGAGCGAGACTGCATTAGATATGTACGAAAATGCCATCAATGTCAGATACACGGGGACTTGATTCATTCCCCTCCATACGAGTTGCATACAATGTCGGCACCATGGCCTTTTGTCACCCGGGGCACGGATGTCATCGGTTAGACAGAACCTGCAACATCTAATGGGCACAGGTTTATCCTGGTAGCCATTGATTATTTCACTAAAATGTGTGGAGGCGATGACATTTACAGCAGTAACAAAGAAGGCAGTAGTGGATTTTGTACATACAAATATCATTTGCCGCTTCGGAATTCCCAAGGTGATTATCACGGATAATGGAGCAAATCTTAATAGTCATCTCATGGCGGAGGCATGTCAGAAGTTTAAAATATTACACTGTAATTCTACACCTTATCGGGCTAAAGCAAATGGAGCAGTTGAAGCTGCATATAAGAATATTAAGAAGCTTCTTCGTAAAATGGTTGAGGATCGAGACAGTGGCATGAAAAATTACCATTTGCTCTAACGGGTTATCGTACTACTATGCGTACTTCAATTGGTGAAACCCCTTACTCATTTGTGTATGGAACAGAGGCAGTGATACCTGCAGGGATTAAAATACCTTCTCTCCGGATTATAACTGAGGGTGAAATTGTTGATGATGAATGGGTAAAAGCACGGTTAGAGCAATTGAGTCTGATCGACGAAAAAAGATTAGCAGCAGTATGTCACGGATAGTTGTACCAACGCAGGATGGCCAAAGCATATAACAAGAAAGTACATCTACAGAAATTCGAGGTCGGACAATTGGTGTTAAGATGTATTTTACCACATTGGGCCGAAGCAAAAGGAAAGTTTGCACCTAATTGTTAAGGGTCGTTTATGGTATCTCGGATATTGTCCAATGGAGCTTTATATCTAACAGACGTGGAAGGGAAATGTGTAGAGACTGCTATCAACTCTGATATAGTCAAGAGATACTATGTATGATTCCTTTCATATATACAATTGTATTTGTCATAATTTTGAGATTGAAATGATGAAGGCATTTTATTCCTCTATCCAAATACTTTACCCATTGCTACCCCTTTTGAGCCTTATTGCATTATTCTTTCATACCCCTCTCTCGGAATCAATAATGAAGTCGAAATGAAAAGAAAATTGGCAGAATGAAAAAAATGAATGATGAAAAAAGAGAGAAAAGAAAAAAAAAGAAAAAATACAAAAAATCAGGAAAAAGTCAAATGACGAAGAAACCCTAGGGTATGAACTACGTCTGACTTGATCCCGAAAGGGTACGTAGGCAGCCTCAATGAGGTTCAGTCACGACAGAAATAAAATCCAAGTTTCCCCAAAATTGAAACTGGGGAAGAAGTTATGTTTTTATGATTCCGAGAGTTGTATTTATTTTTGAACCCACGTTAAAATTTGAGCCTTTATACCCTTCTTTCTAAACCTATCTAAAAGCCACATTACGGTCCAAAGGAAGACTTCCTGATTAATTTCAATAAAATGACAATGGAACGGAAATAAAGGAAAAACATACCATGGACAGTACCCGTAAATTTGAAGACAATAAAAAAAATGAGAGAGTCTAATTGGTGAAAACCTTCACGCGCACATAAGGCGAATGTGAGTTGAGAGAAAAATAAAAATAAGAGAGTCTTACTGGTGAAAACCCTCACGGGCACCATAAGGCGAATGTAAGTTGAGAGAAAATAAAAATGAGAGAGTCTTATTGGTGAAAACCCTTACGGGCACCATAAGGCGAAAGTGAGGAATGACCTGATGAAATAGAAAATGGCAAGACAAGTAAGGTTTGCGTTGATGAAAGGAGAAATTAAGTCAGCAGCGATTTGATTGGACAGACTGGGTCGGATATTCAAATTCATGGCATGGTCAAAGAAATTAGCCTTCCAACCCAGATAAGTTCTGTCTTTCACTTCAAAAATATCCCCACCCCTAAATTCAGGGTCATTCCATTTCATTTACTTGTTCAAAACCGGTTGCTAGTTGAAAGCTAACTACCGGCTTCTCATGTTGGATGGCACAATAATACTGGGTCCTCCAAAGGATAGGAGATAATAAAATAACACATGGCGATCATATAGCCAAAGGGAATAAAAGGGAAAAGAAATAAAAGAGAAAAACAATAGGGGATTACAAGGAAGAATTGGGAGGACAAACAGGGAAATACGGCAAAGCAATACAAAGCAAGATAAGGGAAACGGTGGAAGCAAGGCAAATAAAGAATGCCAGTTGCTAACCATCAGTTATAACTAATAAATTGTTCATTGATTAAGACACGGACAAAAGATTCAAATTCTTACTAATCACTTTAAAGTGAATGTGACCAATGTGGGAGAAACAATCAAAAGGTAGCAGCAATAAAGGAGAGAATCCACAATGGAAGAATCAATAATCAGGACCCTACCCGAACAACGAGGGAGGTATTACCTTTTATTTTTTTCAAAGTTACACACAGTTATCAAACTAAGAGAATATTTTTCTGCATTTTAATTTCTGCTCAGGCGCCCACATGGATAACAAGGTAATATTTTCTGCATTTTTAATTTCTGCATCAAGCGCCCACCTGGATAACAAGGGAATACTTTTCTGCATTTTCTGCTCAAGCGCCCACCTAGACAATAAGGGAATATTTTCTGCATTTTTATTTTCTGCTCAGGGGCCCACCTGGATAACAAGGGAATATTTTCTGTATTTTTAATTTCTGCATCAGGCGCCCACCTGGATTACAAGGGAATATTTTTCTATTGTTTTAATTTCTGCTGTGGCGCCCACCTTGATAACAAGGGAATATTTTTCTGCATTTTAACTTTTGCATCAGACGCCCACCTGGATAACAAGGGGATACTTTTTTCTGCATCACGCGCCCACCTGGATAATAAGGGAATATTTTCTGCATTCTTAATTTCTGCATCAGGCACCCACCTGGATAACAAGGGGATATTTTTCTGCATTTTTAATTTCTATATCAGGTGCCCACCTGCATAACAAGGGAATATTTTCTGCATTTTTAATTTCTATTCAGGGGCCCACCTGGATAACAACGGAATATTTTCTGCATTTTTAATTTCTGCTCAGGCGCCCACCTGGATAACAAGGGAATGTTTTTTGCATTTTTGATTTCTGCATGAGGCGCCAACCTGGATAATAAGGGAATATTTTTCTTCATTCTTTCTGCTCAGGCGCCCACTTGGATAACAAGGGAATATTTTTTGCATTTTTAATTTCTGCTCAGGTGCCCACCTGGATAACAAGGGAATATATTCTGCATTTTTAATTTCTGCATCAGACGCCCACCTGGATAACAAGGGAATATTTTTCTGCATTTTTTATTTCTGCTCAGGCGCCCACCTGGATAACAAGGGAATATTTTCTGCATTTTTTATTTCTGCTGAAGCGCCCACCTGGATAACAATGGAATATTTTCTGCATTGTTTCTGCTCAGGCGCCCACCTGGATAAAAAGGAAATACTTTTCTGCATTTTTTCAACTCAGGCGCCCACCAGGATAACAAGAGAATATTTTTTGCATTTTTAATTTCTGCTCAGGCGCTCACCTGGATAACAAGGGAATATTTTTCTGCATTTTTAATTTCTGCATCAGGCGCCCTCCTGGATAACAAGGGAATATTTTGCTGCATTTTTAATTTCTGCTCAGGCGCCCACCTGTATAACAAGGGATTTTTTTTTACATTTTTAATTTCTGCATCAGGCGCCCACCTGTATAACAAGGGAATATTTTCCGCATTTTTAATTTCTGCATCAGGCGCCCACTTGGATAACAAGGGAATATTTTTCTTCATTTTTGATTTCTGCATCAGGCGCCCCACCTGCATAACAAGGGAATACTTTCTGCAAAATAAAATCTGTCTTTTCTAACAAGTAACATCATAATAGATTGATAGCCCCATATTGGGGCAGAGGAAAAAGTTTTTCTTTGTCTTTGTAATAAGTAGGTACCAACATGGAGAATGGAAAAACACATTTTGAAGTCATACAAGCGGATTGAAGCAATATGTTTGAAGCAAGTTACAAGCAAAAGATTTATCAAAGAATGGAAGATACTAATAAAGAGCAAGATGCAAGATGAAGAATCAAGGCAATACAAGACGTATGACATAGATATGACTTTTTGTAATTCATAGACCATAGCTCAGGCTAGCTTCTTTATTTTCTTACCATGGTGTAATAAGGAGTCAGTCAGCAGTAACAACAATAACAACAACAACAGTAGTAAAATCATAGCTTCACTGGTAGTTTCAAACTACCAGACATTCCCGAACTACACTGACCTGATTCCTGTATAGCCCAGGATATGTAGGCAACCTTTGAAGCAGGGGTGCGGTCGAAAATTTCCAAAAAATGCTTCATACGGAATATGCGAGTGGGCAAAAATCCCTCATAACTGCTCACTTGTCTTCTCTTCGTGTTCCCAAGCAAAGTCGGGCAGCTGTGAGCACGTGATTTTTGCCCCAAGCAATCAAACTCCAAAATAAAATAAAAAATATATACAAAATGGTTTTTGGTTGCCATTGTTTTGATTTATGTGCACAAAATACCAGTATTTGTTTTTAATTGTTAAAAAAATAAATTTGAAATGAAAATACAAAAAAAGGAAATTAATTAGAAAAAAAATATCACAAACATTATATAACAAATACTAGGAAATGAGAAATTTAAGTAAAAATACAAAAATCAGAAAATCAAGGAAAAAAATACAAAAATAGGAAAATACAAAATAATACACCAGTGTAAAATAAATACAAAGGAAACAAGTATGAAATACAAATGAAAATACAAGAAATTAAATCAAATATAATTCAAAAATAACAAAAATACAAAAATACAATAAGAATACTGAATTGGGCCAAATACATAGGGTAGACTTAGCCCAAATAGAATACCACACAGACCAAGCCCAAGTAGCTAGCCGGTCTGCCCAACCACTAAACCAAACGACACCGTATAAAATGATTAGATCTGGGCCATTGGTACAAATGATTAACGGACCAAGTAAGGCGGTGCCTTTACTAATAAAATGACGACGTCTAGAGAATTAATCATAACCGTCCATTACACCTAATCAAACGAACGAGGCTAATGTATCATTTAACCAAACGGCGTTGCCTAAGGTAATTAATCTCAGCCGTTCAATCATTTAATCCAACGGACCTAATAGGAGACCTCATTAAACTAGACGACATCGTTTTGAAGATAAAGGATCTTGGGCGTTCATCTAGCTAAATCCAACGGCTGAGAAGAAACATAACCACTTCAGTATATATCATACCCTCCCCGTTCAATCTCTTCATTATACACATACACACCCCATCTCACAAACCCTAGTCGCCACTAGATTCCCCTTCTTCCTCCCGCCTTCTATCGTGGAGACCATTGGAACCCTATCGATGGTTAGTCCCCAACCTTCTTCTCCTGCTCATGCCAACCTCCAAACACCCCTCTCCATCTTTAACCACCCTTTAACACCATTAACCGCGTCCAAAGACGTGCCAGTTCCCTAGTCTTGAAATTCTGGTCGTCGGAACCCTAGCCAGCGACCACCAAAGTATGAACCAAACCCCCACCTTAAAACCACATGACCATTTTAAGATGATCTATCACCCCACCAAAACAAAATACCTCTAATATGACCCCAACATTTCAAATATTAGAAAAAGTCTCGCCGGAACCCTACTCCGGCGAGCACCCAAAACAAGAACCTCTCAAAACCTTATCCTAAGTCCCCAAACACCACCCTCCTATTCAAATCAGACTCCCAAGAGCATATTTGGGAGATCTTACACTCAGGAGACTAAGAGTCTCTAAACTACTGGAAAAATTAAGAAAATGAATGAACGAATAGAAAAAGAAGAAAGAAAGAAGAAAAGAAAGAAAGAAAAGAAAAAGAAGAAAAAAGCCCTAAAAAAGCTAAGTACCCAAAACATGTTTTTGCTCAGTAGTTTATATGTTTTGAAACTTGCTTCTGTTTAGTCTTTTTTATACGCTTATCTATTTAAGAACTTATAAAATTCCTATGCATGTTTAAAAGCCTGAATCTATCTCTGTTATATATCTTGTTCATACTTATTCATATTAGCCCTGAATTTTATTTCATATATGCCTGAAATCTTCTAAGTGTTCTTAAGTTCTGATATTAGCTACCTGTAAATCATGTGCTATTAGCTATTTTCATGTGATTGTTCAATAGATCCTATCTCGACTAGGGTTTTAATTAGTTGGAATTCAACCATTATCAACTTGTCCCTCTGAGTTCTGATTAATAATAAAGTTAAGTCGTAATTAGGGTTACTTGTGCAAACATCATGAATATGGCTATATTTGCAATATGATTTGTATGTTAGTTTCTTCTGAACTACTGAGTGCTTATGTGTATTTAGGTTATATGTGTAAAACCTTTTGTGGTTATGTTTGCAACACAGTATGAGTTTTGGTGAGTGGCTATCTTTGTAAAAGTGGCTAACATTAAAAATGTCTATAGTCTGAGATTGGTTAATTTTTAAAACAAGTCTTAGGGTGCTATATGTTAAATACATTCAAATTACCCAAGTATTGACAGATCTAATGTAGGTCGGGTAAATGTGATGAAATGCAAGGGGTAAAAGGGGAAAGACAAATGGTATTTCTGTAGATTACATAGAGCCTATAGGGCTTTAGTGCTTGGTTTTTCTGAAAATACTTGAATAATAAAGGGTCGACTAGGCGTAACAAAAAGGGAATTGTGTAATAAACCTTAGCAAGTGGGGGCAATTAGGTAAAACCTGCCCAATAGAACAAAAAGGAACAATCCGGAACCTTCTAACAGGAGTTCAAGGGCATTCTATTACAATTCTGCTAAACCTTAATGTATTTAGTTGAAAAGAGTGGGGTAGGAAAATAGAAATAATTATTTTGAAACTTCCCCCAAAATTACTCTATAAATAGGCTGTTAAAAGCCTGAAAAAAAGGGTTCACAATTTTTAAGGGTTCACAATTTTTAAGGGTTCACAATTTTTAAGGGTTCGAATTTGGGTTCCAATTTTAAGAGTTCAAAAATTTCACATATTAGGTTAAATTTCTGGGGATTCAACTGTTTGGATGTCCAGTTGTGCTGCTCTTCTACTTATCCTTCGAGTCGAGTATTATTCCTAGGATCTTTGCTAGTTGATTCTCGGATGTGTTCATCAGAACTAGCTTGGTTTTATGTCATTTCTCGATTTGATTGTTGTTTATCTACTGAGTTTGGGAGTTTCCTGTATTATTACCTACTCCTGTTTGCTGTTGATATTCTGTTGCTGTCATTGCTGACTTCTTTTCTCCTTCATCCCCTTACAACTCATCAGTTTATTTTCGTTTGATCGGGTACACTACTACTTCCTGAAGGTGTAATTGAAATAATTATGAAGTGATGAAGTTATAAAGTGATATTTGATGAAGTTATTGTTTCTTCTCTAATAGTTGTAGTTATAACTCGTAGATTCTCTGTAATTCATTTGGAATGGTTGTAATAATTAAACAACTATATGAATTCGATCTAGATTAGAGTAGAAGTAGTTAATGTTGTAGTTAAATGTAATTCAGCAATTAGATATAGCTATCAGATAATTCTAAAACTAAAACAGGCTAACGCACAGCTAATACACTTAGATATATAAGTTTGATTCTGAAAATAGACATGTGAAATTGGTTCTTAGCTATTTTGTATTCTGAATCAGAACTGTTTAATTCAAAAGTATAAGTAGTTCAGCTTGTATTATTGTGTACGTCTACTGAATAGGAGTTTTCTACAAATTAGCTTTTAAACTTTGTGATTTTTAGTATTTCAAGCATGTTTAGCTATTTCAAAACACTACTTTTCGTTAGTTAAAACAAAGTGACAAAAATAACCCTGCAAACTAGTATTATGACAACTACTTGAATATCAGAATCTGCCATATAGAATAATAATACTGATACAAATAACTGTGTTAGAATGTTTAATTATTTCATAAAAATTGAAATAAGTAGTGGTCGAAAAATGTAACTTGGCAACGCTTGAAATGATTAATTAGTAGTGTTGAATAATACCTGCTCAAATAGTGATATTCAAAATGTTAGCTTTGTTTTAATTTCGCTTACATAGTTTGGGCCTAGTCACGAACACATGCCCAAATGTGGTTAAGGTGGCATTCATGCCTTCAAATAGGAACAATGATATACGTTGGGCTCCAGAGGCCCAATTGTCTTTTATTATGGACTGTTAAGAAGTCAAAAGTCCGGGCCCAATAATGAACAATGGCCTGGACTCCAATATTATAGCTTGAAAAATTAACACAAAAATAGATATGTATTAGGAAGAAAAAACAAAAATAGAAAACATAGTGCATGAATAGGATTGGATTTTAAAAAAAAGGGATGAGCCTCGTTACAAAAAATGAAAACACACGGGGCCCCTAAATAAATTTCAACATAAAATTCTAGACTCGGAAGGACCGTGTAGTAAATTTCACGGTCTTTCCCAAATTTAATAAAGACGTATATATTGTAGGCGCGGTTAATAAAATTACATTCCTAATACGGGTGCAGATTTATGTGACCCAAATCTAAAATCCTGGCAAAAGTTGAAATGCACTAAAGACACAGGCGTACTGGTACGGTGTGACTCGAAATGCATTTTCGTGACATCGCAAGTCTTAAAAATAACAAAGCGGGACATTAATAATAAATGAAAATTGAACCATATAAGGAAATCAGATAAAAATAAATATGGCAGTTGAGCGACCGTGCTAGAACTACGGAATCCGGGAGTGCCTAACACCTTCTCCCGGGTTAACATAATTCCTTATCCGGATTTCCGATTTCATGGACTGTTAAATAAAGTCAAAATTTCCTAGGTTCGGGATTAAACCGGTGACTTGGGACACCATTATTTTCCCAAGTGGCAACTCTAAAAGTTAATAAATAAATCTCGTTCTGAATGTCCTTTAACTGGAAAAACTCCTTCCCTATTATTATTATATCCCTTCCCGAGGTGTAGTAATAATTAGTGACACATACATCTCGGTAAGTATAAAGAGGAGGTGTGACACTCACCATGATATCTGCCTCTATCACTTTGACAAAAATTTGAATCAAAGACATTCAAAAGACACAGTAATAAATCTTTTTCAAAGTACTTCAAGGTCATACAAACGTGAATATTTTAATTAGTTAATGTCCCAACTCAAAAGTATTGACAAGAAAACATACAATTACATAATGGAAGAGCCTCCAGAGAGATGGGCTCGATCATGGTTCCCACGACGATGTTATGATATGCTAACAACAAACATAGTTTAATCAATGAATTCCATTACTGAAAGGGAGAGAAATGTCTATTTTAAGAATGTTAGATTTCATCCAAGAAAAGTTGGGAGAGTGGTTTTACGAACAGATAAAAAAGGCAAATGAAACTTTACACAGAGTATCAATATTGGAAGAAGAAAAGATGACTAAGAAGATGTACTTGGCTTGTAAAATGTTTGTGAGTATATTTAGTAACTTCATCTTTTTATATCTGTTGCGATGATTTACTGCTTACATTTAAAAAAATTCATACTTTCTCTTATTGAAGCAACAATACACTAATATAGTTTGTCTTAATTTTTTATTCTTTGTTAGGTGTTCAAACTTGATTCAATGTTGTTCAGAATAAATAGTGAATGAATCGAATTCATTGTGCATTTAAAGATGAGAACTTGTGACTGCCTGAAATTCCAACTTGATGAATTGCCATGTCTACATGCAATTGCTTCTATTAATAAGAGATATTTGCAGAAATATGATTACTCCTCAAATTGGTATTCAAAGGAAACATGGCTGAAAACATATGAAAGATATGTGGGAGTTCAAATATCATGGGATATACTACAAAATGTACAATCTAAGATCACAAAACCTCCCCATGTAGAGATTTTACGAGAAAACAAAAGAAGAGGCATATACCCGTGACTTAATCAGTACAATTCAAGTCTACCAAATGCAGTCGATGTAAACAAGTTGGACATAACAGAACAACTTGCTTGTCTTCTCCAGCACCTCATCCATATTCAAAGAAACACACTGAAAAATACTCCAACCTTCAATAATCCTTGGTCTGAATTTAGACTTCCGTTATTTTATTGCATATTTCAAATGTGATTTTTTATAGGAATAAAAAAAGAAGCTCTTGGACTATTTTATATACTACTAAAGTAAAAATCACTCATTTTTGTTGCGCATGCTTACATGTTTGGTTGCATTTTTAAAAAGTATGCAATGACTTCTGCGAGAAAAATTTCAAAGTTGCAGTATCTGAAACCATCTTTCTGCTAAACAAGATGGATTGAACTCATAATTCATTAGACGCTTTTTATGAATATATATCCTTAACACAAACACATAGAGACACACCTACATACATACATACGCATACAACACATAAAAGAAAGGCATGTACAAATAAAATCTTCAGCATCTCGAAGCTGAGGTTATAGAAAATAAACTTAATAACTTTAGCATATTCATTAGAAGTAAACAAAAAAACACAGCACAAAAACATAAAAAGGTATTACAAAAACTAAACATAAAAACCAATTAGGAAGTTGTGACGATCCGGCCTGTCACGTGAGTTACCGCCCTGTTTCCCCCATATTGTGTTTCTCTATACTTCATTATCGGTATTTCTAGTGATCGAGTAGGATTGGATTGGTTTTATATGGAAATGAGACACTTAGTATCTTAAAGGAAAGCTTGTTTTGGGAAAAGTCAACCGAAAGTTGACTATTTAGTTAGAGGGATCAGATGTGAATTTCGGTGTTTTGGTTAGCTTCACGGGATGATTTGTAACTTATGAGTGTGATCAGAAGTGATTTTGAGGTCTAGTTTAGAAGTAAACTTGAATTGGCGAAGTTAGTATTTTGGCAAATTCCGGTTGATTGGTGAGATTTCGTTCCAAGGGTCATAATGGAATTTCAAGATTTGTTGTAGCTCCGTTAGGTAATTTTGGATATGTGTGCAAAATTTCAGGTCATTCGGACATCGTTTGGTCGAGTTTTTGATGGAATATGAGTTTCAGAAGTTTTGGTTGAACTTAGGCTTTGATTTAAGGAAATTGGATGATTTTGATGTTAACTATAGTGTTTTGACGATTCATGCAAGTTTGAGTAAGGTATTGGGTCACATCTGTATTTTTGGTTGAGGTACCGGGGGCCTCGGGGTGTTTTCGGATGGCCAATGGGGTGAAAATTGGCTTGAGAGATTGCTGAACTTATCTGGCACCTAGTGTTTTCGCACTTGTGGTTTTGGGGCCGCAAGTGCGGTATTGCGGAAGCAGTCAATGGGGGCGCATAAGCGGAAGTGGGGCTCAGGGCAGGTTCCGCAGAAGCGGAAGCCTAGCCACTGAAGTTGTTCCGCTAGAGCGGATATTTAACCGCATAAGCGGTCTTGGATTTTTCAAAAAGGGAACTGCAGGAGCAGTAAAAAGACCGTAAAATTGGTATTGCGGTAGTAGCAGGTGCGGTAATTAGATCGTATAAGAGAAAATGTCTGGTCAAAACCATTTAATTTAACCTTCGCAAATATTTGAAAGAACACAACATTTCCACTTCGGACTTAGAGGGTTTAGGATGATTTTGAAGAGAGTTTCGAGGCCTTTCATCGGGTATGGATTCTTGGACTGAGAATACGTTATTATCGTGTAAAATCATGGATTAACACTAAAAATCCAAGGAACTAAAGGTTAAAAATGGAGGTTAGGGCTTAATACTTAAGAATGTTAAACTAGAAATTTGAGAGGTCAAATAGACTTCGATTCTTGTGAATATTATATGTATAGACTCGTGACGAGACGAGGAATCAGGTGATGTGGATTTTGTAATTTTTTGAAAAGTGGGCCCAGGGTTCGCCTTTTCCAACTTTGTGATTTTCGATGTCTTCGAGTCTTTTCGATTGGGTTATGTTCCCTTAGCTTATTGTGATGTATTCCTCGTGGATTTGACCAAATTCTATGCACGAGGAGGTTGATTTGCAAGGGAAAGGCATAGCGAGCTAGACTTGTGACTGGTTTGAGGTGAGTAATTGATGCAAATGTTGCTCTAAGGCTTTGAACCCGGACTTTCATATCATAATGCTATATTGAGGCATGACACGCATTCTATGACGAGTGCGGGGTCGTTTACTAATGGGTATTGTCACTTGGTCCATCCCAAGTTTTATTTCTACTATATTGGCGACTGAGACACATATCTTATCATTGTGAATTGGGCTTATTGCCATGTTTGTGGCCTTGTGCCAACCTGTATAATCCTTAGGGGATCTTCATTAGCTTTCCTCACTTGCTTGCATAAATTATACTCTCATTCATAATTTTAACTGCTAGATAATGTAAGGGCTGTGTTTTTAAGCATGAATATTAAACGAAAAGGATATGAGGGCTGAGATCCCTATAGTATGTGTGACGACCCGGCCCGTCGTCGCGGGAATTACCATCCCGTTATGTTGAAATTGTATGTTTTATGCTTTTATATCAGTGTTAAAGTCTATCGGATGAGTTAGGAGTGAATTGGATTGAAAATGAGGCATATAGCCTTTGTGAAGGAAACTTGAATAAGGAAAGTCAACCCGGAGTTGACTATTTAGTTAGAGGGCTCGGAATCGGATTCGGATGATTCGGTTAGTTCCGGGAGGTGATTTGTGACTTAGGGGAGCGATCGAATTGAATTTGGAGGCCCGGTGTAGAAATAGGCTTGAATTGGCTAAGGTTGAATTTTGGCGAAATCCGAACGGTAGGTGAGATTTTGATCCGAGGGTCGGAATAGAATTCCGACAGTTGCAGTAGCTTCGTTAGGTGATTTTGGATGTGCCTGCAAAATTTCAGGTCATTCGGACGTCGTTTGGTCGGGTTTTTGATTGATTGTGTCAATCGGAATGTTTTAAGGAATTTAGGCTTGAATTCGATGCGAATTATGGGTTTTGATGTTGTTAGACGTGTTTTGAGGATTTGAGCAAGTTTGAATAAGGTATTAGAAGGTGTTGGTGTGTTTGGATGGGGTCCCGGGGGCCTCGGGGTGTTTTCGGATGATTAAACGGAAGAAAATCATGGAAATTTCAGGTTGAAGAGTTCTGGTTCTGTCATTTTCGCCCTTGCGGAAATGTGGGCGCGGAGGCGAGTCCGCAGAAGCGGACTTTGGAGCGGACTTTGGAGCGCAGAAGCGGGGCTTAAATCGCGGAAGCGGACGCGCGTAAGCGGTCCTATTCTCGCAGAAGCGGAATTGGCCGGCTAGGCCTGGAATCGCTGAAGCGACCCTTTGGTCGCGGATACGGACTCGTAGGAGCGGAATTTTATCCGCAGAAGCGAAAATCGCTGTGAGTTAAGTGTATCAGAAGTTAGAAAAATTTCAGAAACATTTCACACATTTGGGTCTCGGCTTTAGAGGCGATTTGGGCGATTTTGAAGAGAAATTCAAAGGAAATCATCAGGTAATCAACTATGGACTTAAACTATGATTAATGTTGATAATATTATGCAATTATATCATGAAAATGGAGGAATTTGGGGTGATTCATGGAAGATTTAACCCTAGGCTTGAACTTTAGAAAATCAAGGTTTTAAATGGGCAAATGGAGTCCGAATTTGGTAAAATTGATATGCTTAGACTCGTATTGAGATGAGGGTTCCCAATATGTGACTTTTGTAATTTTTCGACAAGCGTACCGAAAGTCGGATTTTGACAACTTTGGGAATTTTGATGTAAATTGAGTTATATTGATTGGGTGTCGTCCCATTGGCCTAATTTGTTGTATTTCTACTGTATTTGATCAGATTCTACGCGTGCGGAGCTTGATTCTCGTGGCAAGGGCATTGCGGAGTAGTCGTCGCGCCGTATTGAGGTGAGTAATAGATGTGGGTGATGACCAGCGGGTTCGAAACCCCGGTATACCACTTTGTGACGCCGTATAGCGGCGAGACACGCACACTCTTGAGAGTGCGGGGTCGATTATGAATTGGAGACTATAGTTTAGTCCGACCTGTTGATACTGTGTTATTGGCTATTCTTGAGCCGTCGAACCTCCTTCTCAGATGGTTATATATATATATATTGTGATAATGGCCACTCTTGAGCCGATGAACCCCTTCTTGGGCGGTTGAGTATACATGTGGGCCGTGAGCCAGTTATTGGATCCCGCGAGGATCGTTATCATTGTCTTATCATACTGACATGTTAGTTACTACCAGTCCGTAGCTATTTCTGTTATCATGCTATTTCCAATCTCTGGAACTTGGTATTACTGTTTTCCAACTGAAAAATGATAAAAAGGTTTTCAAAACTACTTTTGAGCCTCCGAGGCTGTATTTGCATATTAGCTGACTGGTAGTGGATCGGGCTGCGCGCCGCAGCAGTATATATATGTTGGATCGGACTGCACGCCGCAGTGATATTGTGCTTGGGCTGTAGGAGCCCCTCCGGAGTCCGAACCCCCACAGTGAGCACGGGTACCCAAATTGGATCGGGCTACGCGCCGTAGCGGTCATATCATGCATTGCATTGCATTTAGCTACATCTGCTAGCTGTTATACTGTTTTGCTGGTACTTGTTGGTGCAGGTACAATTGATATTGATTCTGTGACACGGTATTTGAATACAGCTTTACATAGTGCTTTATCGCAGATTTCTTATCTGCGCTGTCTTACCCTTGTTTATTACCACTGAGTCTGGCAGTACTCATTTTACTCCCTGCACCTTGTGTGCAGATCCAGGTACCTCTCAGCAGTGATCCAGTAGCTGTGCGAGGCGACATTTGTGGATATTCGAGGTAGCTGCAGAGTCCGCAGGACCCGATATTCCTTCTCACTGTCTCTTGATTTCGTATTTGACTTTTCTTTCCGCACTTGGTATCTTGTAAACCTTTATACACTCATGTTCAGTAGAGGCTCACGACTCTTGACCCTTCGGTCTATATGAGTTGGTATATTTTTGGACTTGGTTCCCCGTGTTCGTTATATGTATTGCTATTGCTTCGTGAATTAATATGCTTAAATGGGCTAAAGAGAGCTTCTAGCTCCGTTGTTTATATTGATTGGTCAGGCTGGCTTAGCAATGTGCTGGGCGCCATCACGATCGGATTCGGGGTCGTGACAAGTTGGTATCAGAGCCTAGGTTTAACTAGGCCTCATGAGTCTTGAGCCGGTTAGTAGAGTCTTGTGGATCGGTACGGGGACGCCTGTATTTATCCTCGGGAGGCTGCGAACCTTTAGGAAATACTTCACTTTTCTTGAACTCTGTCGTGCGATCTTGTTGTTCTGAGAACTGAACTTCTATATTCTATTCTCTCGCAGATGGCGAGAACGCGAGCATCGGGACGAGGTGGACGACCTCCATTGCCACCTGTTAGAGGCCGTGGGCGCGGTCGTGCTAGAGTTAGAGGTAGGGCGGCCGAGGCAGTGCCAGCTGACCCACCTGTTGTGCTAGTTCAGGAGCAGCCCCCAGTGGTTGATGCTCCAGCAGCCCCAGTTCAGGGCCAAACTATATCTATTGCTATTCCTGGTCTTCAGGAGACTCTTGCTCAGATATTATCGGTGTGTTCCGGTTTGGCTCAGGTAGTTTCAGCTACCGCTACCGTAGCGACATCTCAGTCAGGGGGTGGTCAGCAGACCCCTGCAGCTCGCACACCTGACCCGGTTGTTCAGGGACTTCAGACGCCAGAGGCTGTCCCCGCTCAGGTGGTTGCACCGGTTATTCCTCCAGCTGCACCAGCTCCAGCTCCAGAGCATATGGTTCAGGTTATGCCCGATGACGAGCAGCGTCGTCTTGAGAGATTTGGTAGACTTCAGCCACCCCATTTCGGTGGCGTTGAGGGCGAGGATGCCCAGGGTTTCTTGGACAAGTGTCAGAGGATGTTGCGGACGGCTGGTATTCTTGAGTCCAGCGGAGTTTCATTTACTACCTTTCAGTTCACCGGTCCCGCATTTGATTGGTGGGAAGAGTTTGAGAGGCGTAGGCCTGCAGGAGCAGCACCTCTCACATGGCAGCAGTTCTCTACTCTCTTTCTAGAGAAATATGTACCTCGGTCTCGTCGCGAGGAGCTACGTCGCCAGTTCGAGTGGTTGGTTCAGGGCGACATGTCTGTGACCCAGTATGAGCTTAGATTCACACAGTTGGCTAGGCATGCCACATGGATGATCCCAAATGATAGGGAGAGGATCAGGAGGTTCATTGATGGCCTCAACTACTCTATCCGCATTCTTATGACCAGAGAGAGAGTTTTGTCATTATCGTTTGAGCAGGTTGTTGATATGGCACGCTCCATTGAGGCGGATCATCGCCGAGAGAGAGAGGAGCGGGAGGCCAAGAGGCCTCGTGGTTCTGGCAGTTTCAGTGGTGCTCCACCTAGAGGGAATTCCCAGCAGAGCAGAGGTCGCTCACCTAGACCTTCTCATTCAGGCCGCCCAGAGGAGAGCGGAGGTTCTTATGGTCGTGGTCGACAGGGGTTTCAACACGGTCAGTCATCACTTAGTGCCCTTCCAGCTCAGAGTGTAGCACCTACTTCTTCAGCCCAGGGTTCTTCTGCGGCGAGGGGTTCCCTTCAGTCCCCTTCTCCAGCACCAGGTGCATGTTATGAGTGTGGTGAGTTTGGCCACATGAGGAGACAGTGCCCTCGACTCCGTAGGGACAGGACTCAGCAGAGGGATCAGCCCTCATCTTCAGCACCATCTCAGTCTAGTAGAGGTGGAGGTCGGTCTTCTCGTGGTCGCCCCAGGGGCGAGGAGAGATCTGGTGGAGGCCAGGCACGGTTCTATGCACTTCCTGACAGGCGTGATGCAGTTGCCTCCGATGCTGTGATTACAGGTATCATTTCTATCCGTCACAGAGATGCCTCTGTTCTATTTGATCCAGGGTCCACATATTCTTACGTGTCCTCTTATTTTGCACGTCATTTGGGTGCGACTCGTGGTAGTCTTGATTTACCTCTGTTCATGTATCCACCCCCGTGGGTGATACGATCGTTGTGGATCATGTCTATAGATCCTGTGTTATATCTATTGGGGTCTGGAGACCCAGGCAGATTTGTTATTGTTAGGGATGGTGGACTTTGATGTTATATTGGGTATGGACTGGTTGTCTCCGTATCATGCTATATTGGACTGTCATGCTAAGACGATTACGTTGGCCATTCCTGGTATTTCTCAGATTGAGTGGCGGGGTTCGACCGATTTCGTCCCTAGCCGTGTTATTTCGTTCTTAAAAGCTCAGAAGATGGTTGAAAAAGGGTGCTTATCGTACTTAGCTTTTGTGAGAGATGTGGGAGCCGAGTCTCCTAGCATTGATTTTGTACCTGTTGTGAGGGACTTCCCAGATGTATTCCCCTCAGACCTGCCGGGCATGCCGCCGGACAGGGATATTGATTTTGGCATTGACTTGGTGCCGGGCACTCAGCCTATATCCATTCCTCCTTATCGGATGGCACTAGCTGAGTTGAAAGAACTGAAAGAGCAACTTCAGGAGCTTCTGGATAAAGGTTTCATCCGCCCTAGTGTGTCTCCGTGGGGTGCGCCGGTATTATTTGTTAAAAAGAAAGATGGTTCCATGCGAATGTGTATTGATTATAGACAATTGAACAAAGTGACAGTGAAGAACAAGTACCCTCTACCGCGCATAGATGATTTGTTTGATCAGTTACAAGGTGCGAGGGTGTTTTCTAAGATCGATCTTCGTTCAGGCTATCATCAGCTGAAGATCAGGGACTCGGATATTATGAAGACTGCATTCAGGACCCGATATGGTCATTATGAGTTTCTTGTGATGTCGTTTGGGCTGACCAATGCCCCAGCAGCATTTATGCATCTGATGAACAGTGTGTTCAGGCCTTATTTGGATTCATTTGTGATCGTGTTCATTGATGACATTCTAGTCTACTCCCGTAGTCAGGAGGAACATGCTCAGCATTTGAGTATTGTGTTGCAGAGATTGAGGGAGGAGAAGCTATATGCTAAATTCTCCAAGTGCGAGTTTTGGCTCGAGTCCGTAGCATTTCTGGGACATGTGGTGTCTCGTGATGGTATTCAGGTTGATCAGAAAAAGATAGAGGTGGTGCAGAGTTGGCCTAGACCGACCTCAGCTATAGAGATCAGGAGTTTTCTTGGTTTGGCGGGATATTATCGTCGGTTTGTTCAGGGATTTTCATCCATTGCTTCTTCATTGACTAAATTGACCCGGAAGGGTGCACCATTCGTGTGGTCGGATGAGTGCGAGGAGAGCTTTCAGAAGCTCAAGACAGCTTTGACCACAGCTCCAGTGTTAGTATTGCCATCAGCTTCAGGTTCATATACCGTTTATTGTGATGCCTCGAGAGTGGGGATAGGTTGTGTGTTGATGCAGGAAGGTAAGGTGATTGCTTATGCTTCTCGGCAGTTGAAGCCACATGAGAAGAACTATCCTGTTCATGACTTGGAGCTAGCCGCCATTGTTCATGCATTGAAGATTTGGAGGCACTATTTGTACGGTGTGTCTTGTGAGGTGTATACCGACCATCGTAGTCTCCAACACTTGTTCAAACAGAAAGACCTTAATTTGAGACAGCGGAGATGGCTTGAGTTGCTTAAGGATTATGACATCACTATATTATTATCATCCGGGGAAGGCCAATGTGGTGGCCGATGCTTTGAGCCGGAAGGCGGTCAGTATGGGGAGCTTGGCATATATTCCAGCTGAGGAGAGGCCATTTGCCCATGAGGTTCAGGTGCTAGCCAATCGGCTAGTGAGGTTAGATATTTCGGAGCCCAGCAAGGTATTGGCTTGTGTTGTATCTCGGTCATCTCTATATGATCGTATTCGTGAGCGCCAATATGATGATCCACATTTGGCTGTCCTTAGGGACAGAGTTCAGCATGATGATGCTAGAGATGTCACCATTGATAGTGACGGCATATTGAGGATGCAGGGCCGGATATGTGTGCCCAATGTTGATGGCCTTCGTGAGTTGATTCTGGAGGAGGCCCATAGCTCGCGGTATTCTATCCATCCAGGAGCCGCGAAGATGTATCAAGATTTGAAACAAGACTATTGGTGGAGAAAGATGAAAATGGACATTGTCAGACATGTAGCACGGTGCCTCAACTGTCAGCAGGTTAAGTACGAGCACCAGCGGCCCGATGGTGTATTTCAGCGCATTGCTATTCCTGAGTGGAAATGGGAGAGGGTCACTATGGACTTTATTACTGGACTCCCTCGGACGGCGAGGAAGTTTGATTCTGTGTGGGTGATTGTGGATAGACTGACCAAGTCGCCTCACTTCATTCCAGTTAGTACTACCTACTCATCGGAGCGGTTGGCAGCGATCTTTATTCGAGAGATTGTTCGGTTGCATGGAGTTCCAGTGTCTATCATATCCGACAGGGGTACCCAGTTCACTTCTCAGTTTTGGAGAGCATTTCAGCGAGAGATGGGTACACGGGTCGAGTTGAGTACAACATTTCACCCCCAGACAGATGGGCAGTCTGAGCGTACTATTCAGATCATGGAGGATATGCTGCGAGCTTGTGTGATTGATTTTGGTGGTTCGTGGGATGAGTTCCTACCACTTGCTGAGTTTGCCTACAACAACAGTTATCAGTCGAGTATTCAGATGGCCCCGTATGAGGCATTGTATGGCAGGCGGTGTAGATCCCCCGTGGGATGGTTTCAGCCTGGTGAGGTTAGATTGATAGGGACTGAGTTAGTCCAGGATGCTCTGGATAGAGCAAAGTTGATCCAGGAGAGGCTTCGTACAACACAGTCTCGTCGGAAGAGTTATGCGGACCGTAGAGTTCGAGAGTTGTCTTTCATGGTTGGTGACAGGGTATTGTTGAAGATTTCACCTATGAAGGGTGTCATGAGGTTTGGGAAGAAAGGAAAGTTGAGTCCCAGGTACATTGGTCCTTTTGAGATACTTAGGAGGGTTGGAGAGGTGGCATATGAGTTAGCCTTGCCGCCCAGCTTATCCAGCGTTCATCCAGTATTCCATGTGTCTATGCTCCGGAAGTACATTGGAGATCCGTCTCATGTATTAGATTTCAGCACCATTCATCTTGATGGTGATCTATCCTATGATGTGGAGCCTATTGCCATTTTGGGACGGCAGGTGAGAAAATTGAGGTCTAAGGAGATTGCATCGGTTAAGGTTCAGTGGAGAGGTCGACCCGTGGAGGAGGCCACTTGGGAGGTCGAGCGGGAGATGCGGAACAGATATCCTCACTTGTTTGAGACTTCAGGTATGTTTCTTAACCCGCTCGAGGACGAGCGTTTGCTTAAGAAGGGGAGAATGTGACGACCCGGCCCGTCGTCGCGGGAATTACCACCCCGTTATGTTGAAATTGTATGTTTTATGCTTTTATATCAGTGTTAAAGTCTATCGGGTGAGTTAGGAGTGAATTGGATTGAAAATGAGGCATATAGCCTTTGTGAAGGAAACTTGAATAAGGAAAGTCAACCCGGAGTTGACAATTTAGTTAGAGGGCTCGGAATCGGATTATGACGATTTGGTTAGTTCCGGGAGGTGATTTGTGATTTAGGGGAGCGATCGGAATTGAATTTGGAGGCCCGGTGTAGAAATAGGCTTGAATTGGCTAAAGTTGAATTTTGGCGAAATCCGAACGGTAGGTGAGATTTTGATCCGGGGGTCGGAATGGAATTCCGACAGTTGCAGTAGCTTCGTTAGGTGATTTTGGATGTGCCTGCAAAATTTCAGGTCATTCGGACGTCGTTTGGTCGGGTTTTTGATTGATTGTGTAAATCGGAATGTTTTAAGGAATTTAGGCTTGAATTCGATGCGAATTATGGGTTTTGATGTTGTTAGACGTGTTTTGAGGATTTGAGCAAGTTTGAATAAGGAATTAGAAGGTGTTGGTGTGTTTGGATGGGGTCCCGGGGGCCTTGGGGTGTTTTCGGATGATTAAACGGAAGAAAATCATGGAAATTTCAGGTTGAAGAGTTCTGGTTCTGTCATTTTCGCCCCTGCGGAAATGTGGGCGCGGAGGCGAGTCCGCAGGAGCGGACTTTGGAGCGCAGAAGCGGGGATTAAATCGCGGAAGCGGGCGCGCGTCAGCGGTCCTATTCTCGCAGAAGCGGAAATGGCCAAAAGGGCCTGGGTTCGCAGAAGCGACCAAAAGGTCGCAGAAGCGGTTACGCAGGGGCGGAATTTTATCCGCAGAAGCGAAAATCGCTGTGAGTTAAGTGTATCCGAAGTTAGAAAAATTTCAGAAACATTTCACACATTTGGGTCTCGGCTTTAGAGGCGATTTGGGCGATTTTGAAGAGAAATTCAAGGGAAATCATCAGGTAATCAACTATGGACTTAAACTATGATTAATGTTGATAATATTATGCAATTATATCATGAAAATGGAGGAATTTGGGGTGATTCATGGAAGATTTAACCCTAGGCTTGAACTTTAGAAAATCAAGGTTTTAAATGGGCAAATGGAGTCCGAATTTGGTAAAATTGATATGCTTAGACTCGTATTGAGATGAGGGTTCCGAATATGTGACTTTTGTAATTTTTTGACAAGCGTACCGAAAGTCGGGTTTTGGCAACTTTGGGAATTTTGATGTAAATTGAGTTATATTGATTGGGTGTCGTCCCATTGGCCTAATTTGTTGTATTTCTACCGTATTTGATCAGATTCTACGCGTGCGGAGCTTGATTCTCGTGGCAAGGGCATTGCGGAGTAGTCGTCGTGCCGTATTGAGGTGAGTAATAGATGTGGGTGATGACCAGCGGGTTCGAAACCCCGGTATACCACTTTGTGACGCTGTATAGCAACGAGACACGTACTCTCTTGTGAGTGCGGGGTCGATTGTGATTGGGGACTATGACTTAGTCCGACTTGTTGACACTGTATTATGATATTAGGCTATTATTGAGCCGTCGAACCTCCTTCTCGGATGGTTGCATATTATATATTGTGATAATGGCCACTCTTGAGCCGAGGAACCCCCTTCTTGGGCGGTTGAGTATACTTGTGGGCCGTGAGCCAGTTATTGGATCCCGCGAGGATCGTTATCATTGTCTTATCATACTGACATGTTAGTTACTACCAGTCCGTAGCTATTTATGTTATCATGCTATTTCCAATCTCTGGAACTTGGTATTACTGTTTTCCAACTGAAAAATGATAAAAAGGTTTTCAAAACTACTTTTGAGCCTCCGAGGCTGTATTTGCATATTAGCTGACTGGTAGTGGATCGGGCTGCGCGCCGCAGCAGTATATATGTTGGATCGGACTGCACGCCGCAGTGATATTGTGCTTGGGCTGTAGGAGCCCCTCCGGAGTCCGAACCCCCACAGTGAGCACGGGTACCCAAATTGGATCGGGCTACGCGCCGTAGCGGTCATATCATGCATTGCATTGCATTTAGCTACATCTGCTAGCTGTTATGCTATTTTGCTGGTACTTATTGGTATAGGTACAGTTGATATTGATTCTGTGACAGGGTATTCGATTACAGCTTTACATAGTGCTTTATTGCGGATTTCTTATCCGCGCTGTCTTACCCTTGTTTATTACCACTGAGTCTGGCAGTACTCATTTTACTCCCTGCACCTTGTGTGCAGATCCAGGTACCTCTCAGCAGTGATCCAGTAGCTGTGCGAGGCGACATTTGTGTATATTCGAGGTAGCTACAGAGTCCGCAGGACCCGATATTCCTTCTCACTGTCTCTTGATTTCGTATTTGACTTTTCTTTCCGCACTTGGTATCTTGTAAACCTTTATACACTCATGTTCAGTAGAGGCTCATGACTCTTGACCCTTCGGTCTATGGGAGTTGGTATATTTTGGGACTTGGTTCCCCGTTTTCGTTATATGTATTGCTATTGCTTCGTGATTTGTTATGCTTAAATGGACTAAAGAGAGCTTCTAGCTCCGTTATTGTTATTGATTGGTCAGGCTGGCTTAGCAATGTGCTGGGCGCCATCACGACCGATTTGGGGTCGTGACAGTATGTCATGCCCGAGTGGCTGTGAACTTATTTGACTGTGATGGGTCAAGGACCCGATAGTGAGGATGTGTTTCCTTGATATGGATCGGGCTGCACGCCACATCAATGATATATTTATATTGAGGCCGAGAGCCTATTTGATACCATAAGATGGCTGATATTAGGCCTGGGCTGTGGGAGCCCCTATAGTGTCTGTACACACCCCTAGTGAGCGTCGGGGACATTAAATAAGTGGAGTGGCTGCACGTCGCAGCAGGTACTAGAGTGCACTATTATATATGTTGTATCTTATCATGCATTATTTTCTAAACCGTGTTATTATTTTATATATTTACACTGATATTGATCTGAAATGTTGAATATAGGTTACCTTGTGCATTTTCTGCGATTTCTTACTTTTAGACGATATTTATGTTTATTACTAACTGGTCGGAGTACTCACTTTACTCCCTGCACCTTGCGTGCAGATCTAGGTTCTTCTCATGTAGAGTAGATCTAGTTTGGACAAGCAGAGTTAGCTTTCGGGAGCATCCGGGTAGCTGCACTGCATTTGCAGCCTTAGATTCATCCCTTCTATCCTTATCTTTTGTTTCCTTGTTATTCAATATTAGACAAACTTTGTAGTAGGATGTCATTCTATATTTAAAGGTTCACGATCTTGACACCGAGTCTATGGTTGGACTATATTCTATATTTTGGTAAAATCTCGTATTTTCTTTAGTATTTCCTGATCTTTGACTTAAATGATTTTGGTGATTCACTATTTTATCTTTCTACCTCGGTTTATCAATTGGGTTAAACATTATAAATGGTCGGGCTGGCCTAGTAGTGTGTTGACCGCCATCATGACCGGGTTGGGGTCATGACAAGTTTGTATCAGAGCCAAGATTACTTGGTCTCACGAATCATGAGCCGGTTCAGTAGAGTCTCGCGGATCGGTACAGAGACATCTGTATTTATCCTCGAGAGGCTGCAGAACCTTTAGAAAAACTTCAAATTCTTGAAATTCTTATCGTACGACTTTGTTGATCCGAGAACTAAACTTTTGTATTCTATTCTCTCACAGATGAAGAGAACCCGGGCTACTGGATGTGGCAGAAGACCACCTTACCACCTGTTAGAGGCTGTGGGCGCAGTCATGGTCGTGGTCGAGGCAAAACAGCCGGGGCAGCACATACAGATCCACTAGTTGCCCTCACTTAGGACCAGCCTCCAGTGGTAGAGACTCTAAAAGCACATGTTCAGGCACCAGCTATGCCCTATTGTGATTCCGGGTCTTTAAGAGGCCCTAGCTCAGATTCTATTAGTTTGCACTGGCCTTGCTCTGGCAGTCTCAGCCACTACTTCTGCAGCTACCTTAAAGAACAGGGGCGTTCATCAGACCCCCACTGCTCACACGCTTGAGTATGCAGTGCAGGGCTTGCAGACACCAAAGGCGCTACCAGCTCAGCAAGTTGCATCAGTTCAGGTGGTTGCCCTGGTTTAAGGTGATGTGGTTCCGACTATGCCAGAAGGTGAGCATCATTGTCTTGAGAGGTTCAGCAGGCTCTCACATCCTATTTTCAGTAGTGTTCCGGGCAAGGATGCCCAGGGTTTTCTCGGCAAGTGTCGATGTATGCTTCGGACAATAGGGATCTTGGAGTCGAGCGGGGTACATTTACTAATTTTCAGTTCTCAAAAATGGCATTCACTTGGTGGGAGGCATATGAGCGGCGTAGGTCGGTAGGTGGAGCGCCTTTGTAATGGCAGGAGTTCTCCACTCTCTTCCTGGAGAAGTTGGTACCACAGTCTCAGACGGAGGAGCTGCGTAGACAGTTCAAGTGGCTTCGTCAGGAAGATATGACCGTGTCTCAGTGTGATGTGAGATTTTATTAGTTGGCTCGTTATGCTCTATGGATGGTGCCGACTGATCGACAGAGCATTAGGAGGTTTGTGGACGGACTCATTTATCCCATCTATATTCTGATGACTCGAGAGAGGATTCTGAGTCATACTTTTGAGGATGCAGTTGATATTACTCGTGATATTGAGATGGCTCGCCGTCAGGAGAGAGAGGTCAAGAGGCCTCGAGGATCGGGTAGCTTCAGTGGTGCTCCATCTAGGGGCCAGGTTCAGCAGAGCAGAGTTCATTCTTTTAGGCCTCACCAGTCAGCTCATCCCGAGTATCGTGGAGCGTCTTCAAGCCGCAGTTATTAGGGTTTCCAGCAGGGCCAGTCATTACTTAGTGCCCTCCCAGCTGAGAGCTCATCATATGCCTTTTCAGCTCAGGGTTCTTCTATGCAGAGCGCATCGGCTGGTCATTCCGGTGCGAGGGTTTCCCTTCAGTCCCCTTCTCCAGCACAGGGTAGTTGCTATGAGTGCGGTGAGTTTGGTCATATGAGGAGACAGTCTCCTCTGCTTCGTGATGGTCGGTCTCAGTAGAAGTATCAACCTTCCACTTCTACTATATCTACTTCAGCACCCTCTTAGTCAGTTAGGGGTGGGGGCCAGTTATGTAGGGGTTGCCCTACGGGTGGAGACCGATCTGGTGGTAGTTAGGTTCGATTCTTTGCCCTTCCAGTTATGAGGGATGCCATTGCATCAGATGTTGTTATCACATATATTATCTCAGTCTGTCATAGGGATGCTTATGTTTTATTTGGTCCCAGATGTATATACTCTTATGTGTCTTCGTATTTTGCCCATCATCCGGGTACGACCTGAGGATGTCTTGCTTTACCTGTACATGTATCTACCCTGGTGGGTGATACTATTATTGTGGACCATGTTATCGGTCTTGTCTTGTTACTATTGGCTATTTAGAGACCCGAGTTGATTTATTGCTTTTGAGCATGGTGGACTTCAATGTTATTCTGGGAGTCGACTGGTTATCTCTGTGCCATGCTATTCTAGACTGTCATGCAAATATAGTAACCTTGTCTATGCCAGTTGTTCTAAGGATTGAGCGGCATGGTATGAGTAATTATGTACCCAGCAGGGTGCTCTCTTTCCTAAAAGCCTAGTGGATAGTTAGAAAAGGCTGTTTAACTTATTTGGCATTTTGTGAGAGATGTCAGACCTGAGACTCCTAGTCTTGGTTCGTATCCCGTTTTGAGGGATTTCCTTGAGGTATTTCTAGCAGACCTACCAAGGATGCAGCTGGATAGGGACATTGACTTTGTATTGATCTGGTGTCGGTCACTCAACCCATCTATATTCCTCCATATTGTATGGCACCAGCAGAGTTAAAGGAGTTGAAGGAGCAGCTTGAGGAAATTCTAAATAACAGATTCATTCGCCCGAGTGCGTCACCTTGGGGTGCATCGATCTTATTTGTGAAGAAGAAAGATGGCACAATGAGAATGTGAAATAATTACAGGCAGTTGAACAAGGTGAAAGTAAAGAACAAGTATCCACTACCAAGTATCCAGGGAGCATGAGCACTCTCTAAGATTTATCACCGTTCATGCTATCACCAGCTAATGATTAGGGATTCTAATATCATGAAGACGGCTTTCAGGAAGAGATATGGGCACTATGAGTTTTTGGTTATGTCTTTTGGGCTGACTAATGTCGCAGCCGCGTTCATACATCTGATGAACAACGTATTTTGGTTGTATCTAAATTCATTTGTTATCATTTTTATTGATTTTATCCTAGTGTACTCGCATAGCCAGGAGAAGCATGCTTAGTATTTGAGTATGGTATTATAGAGATTGATGGAGGAGAAGCTTTATGCAATGTTCTCCAAGTGTAAGTTCTGGCTTGGTTCTGTGGCTTTTCTGGGACATGTGGTGTCCAGTAATGGTATTCAGGTTCAAACAAAGAAGATAGAGGCGGTGCAGGGTTGGCCTAGACTGTCTTCAGCCACGGAGATTCGGAGTTTCCTTGGTTTGGCAGGATATTATCGCCGGGTTATCCAGGGTTTTTCATCTATTACATCGCCCTTGCCCAAGTTGACGCAAAAGGGTGCACTATTTATATGGTCGGACGAGTGCGAGGAGAGATTTCAGAAGCTTAAGACAGCTTTGACCATAACTCCAGTGTTGGTTTTGCCATCAGCTTTAGGTTCTTACACACTTTATTATGATGCTTTGAGAGTTGGGATTGGTTGTGTGTTGATGCAGGAGGGTAGATTTATTGCATATGCTTCTCGTTAACTGAAGCCTCACGAGAAGAACTACCATGTACATGATTTGGAGTCGGCTGCCATAGTTCATGCTTTGAAGATTTGGAGGCACTACTTATATTGCGTATCATGTGAGGTGTATACTGATCATCGCAGCTCTCACCATCTGTTCAAACAGAAGGATCTTAGATTGAGATAGCAGAGATGGCTGAACTTACTCAAGGACTATGATATTACCATATTGTATCATCCTGGGAAGGCCAATGTAGTGGCCGATGCTTTGAGGCGGAAGATGGTAAGTATGGGTAGTTTGGCGTACATTCCAGTTGGGGAGAGGCCCTTTACAGTTGATGTCCAAGCCTTGGCCAATCTAATGGTGAGATTAGACATTTCGGAGCCTAGTCGAGTGTTGGCTTGTGTGGTTTCTCGGTTTTCCTTATATGACCGCATTGGAGAGCGATAATATGATGATCTGTATTTGCATGTCCTTAATGACAGGGTCCATCATGATGATGCCAGAGATGTCCGTATTGATGATAATGGTATGATGAGGATGCATGGCCGGATTTGTGTGCCCAATGTGGATGGGCTTTGGGAGTTGATATTAAAGGAGGCCCACAGCTCGCGGCATTCCATTCATCTAGGTGCCTCGAAGATGTATCAGGATTCGAGACATCATTACTTGTGGAGGAGGATGAAAAAGGTTATTGTGAGCTATTTAGCTTGGTGTCTCTACTATCAGCAAGTCAAGTTTGAGCATTAGAGGCCCGGTGGTGTACTTCAGCGGATGGATATTCTAGAGTGGAAGTGGGACATGATTACTATGGATTTTGTGAGTGGTCTCCCTCATACCTCGAGGAAGTTTGATTCGATTTGGGTGATTGTTGATCGACTGACCAAGTGAGTGCACTTCATTCCGGTGTGTACTATATATAATTCGGAGCGGTTGACAGAGATTTTCATCCGAGAGATTGTTCGATTGCATGGGGTTCTAGTTACTATTATCTCAGATAGGGGTACTCAGCTTACTTCCTAGTTTTGGTGGACTTTTCAGTGAGAGTTGGGTCTCCAGGTAGAGTTGAGCATAGCGTTTCATCCTTAGACGGACGGGCAGCCCGAGCGTACCATTCAGATATGGGAGGACAAGTTACGTGCATGTGTTATTGATTTTGGAGGTTCTTAGGCTGAGTTATTACCACTTATAGAGTTTTCCTACAACAACAATTATCAGTCCAGCATTTAGATGGCACTGTATGAAGCTTTATAAGGGAGATGGTGTAGATAGCATGTTTGTTGGTTTGAGTCCGGTAAGGCAAGGCTATTAGGGATAGAGTTGGTCCATAATGCCTTAGATAAGGTAAAGGTGATCCGGGAGAGACTTTGTATAGCTCAGTCGCGTCAGAAGAGATATGCGAACAAGAAGGTTCAAGATGTATCTTATATGGTGGGCGAGAAAGTCTTGTTGAAGGTTTCGCCTATGAAGGGAATTATGAGATTTGGAAGGAAAGGTAAATTGAGTCTGTAGTTCATATGACCTTTTGATGTACTTAGGAGGATTGGGGAGGTGGCCTATATGCTTGCTTTGCCGCCCAGCTTGTCGGGGGTTCATTCGGTATTTCATGTTTCTATGCTCCGAAAGTATGTTGGGGACCCGTCTCATGTGTTAGACTTTAGCACGGTTAAGTTGGATGATGATTTGACCAATGATGTGGAGACAGTGGCTATTTTGGTTCGTCAGGTTCAGAGATTAAGATCAAAGGATATAGCTTCAGTGAAGGTGCAGTGGAGAGGTCGGCCCGTGGAGGAGACTACTTGGGAGACCGATCAGGAGATGCGGAGCAGATATCCTTACTTATTTGAGGTCCAGGTATATTTCTTGACATGCTCGAGGATGAGTATTTGTCTTAGTTGGGGATGATGTGATGACCCGGCCCGTTGTCACATGAGTTAACGCCCCGTTTCCCCTATTATATTTCTCTATGATTCATTATCGGTATTTATGGTGATCGGGTAGAATTAGATTGGTTTTAGATGAAAATGAGACACTTAGTCTCTTAAAGGAAAGCTTGCTTTGGGAAAAGTCAACCAGAAGTTGACTATTTAGTTAGAGGGCTCGAATGTGAATTCCGGTGTTTCGGTTAGTTTTAGGAGATGATTTGTAATTAGGAGTGTGATCAAAACTAATTTTAGAGGTCTGGTGTAGAATTAAACTTGAATTGGTGCAGTTAGTATTTTGGCGAATTTCGGTTGATAGGTGAGATTTTGATCCGAGAGTTGTTGTAGCTCCGTTAGGTTATTTTGGATATGTGTGCAAAACTTTAGATCATTCAGACGTCGTTTCATCTGGTTTTTGATCGAATGCGAGTTTCAGAAGTTTTGGTTGAACTTAGGATTTGATTTGAGGAAATTTGATGATTTTGATGTTAACTATAATGTTTTTATGGTTTGAGCAAGTTTGAGTAAGGTATTGGGTCTCACCTCTGTTTTTGGTTGATGTCCCAGGGGCCTCGGGGTGTTTTCGGATGGCCAACAGGGTGAAAATTGGCTTGAGAGATTGCTCAGCTTATCTGGCACCTGGTATTTTTTCACATGCGGTTTTGGGGCCACAGGTGCAGTATCGCGGAAGCGGTCAATGGGGGAGCAGAAATGGAAGTGGGGCTCAGGGCAGGTTCCGCAGAAGCGGAAGCCGAGCCCGCTTAAGCGGTTCAGCTGGAGCAGATATTTAGCCGCATAAGGTGTCTTGGATTTTCAAAAGGGAAATCACAGAAGCGGTAAAAAGATCGCAAAACGGTATTTGCATTTGCGGTATTTAGACTGCAGAAGCGAAAATGTCTGGTTAGAACCATTTAATTTAACCTCCGCAAATTTTTGAAAGAGCATAACATTTTCTCTTCGGACTAAAAGGGTTTTAGGTGATTTGGAAGAGAGTTTCGAGGGCTTTCATCAGGTATGGATGCTTGGACTGAGAATATGTTATTATGGTGTAAAATCATGGATTAACACTGAAAACCCAAGGAATTAAAGGTTAAAAATGGAGGTTAGCGTTTTAAACTTAAGAGAGTTAAATTAGGGATTTTAGAGGTCAAATGGATAGTGATTCTTGTGAATA